>JAQFYG010001954.1:0-16536 GCA_034694325.1 Entomobrya corticalis
GCTTGTGACGTCACAAAAATCATCATCATCATCATGTTTTTTTTGTTCGGGGACCGCCCGTAAGGAGACAGCCTTAAATGCACACTTCACCCTTGAAAAAAAAACAATAACAAACCATTATTCACCTGTCTTGTCGCTGATTACTTAATATTGATTGAACTCAGTACTGTGTATTTTCTACTAAAATTGTAAAACTAATATTTTGACGTTTAAAGGGATAATTAATATTGAAAGAAAGTAATTCCTTTAGTTCTAAAGCGAACATATCACTCATATCAGTGTTATATTTGTTATTAGTAGTTTGACATTTGACTTGGGGCAGAAACTGTAAGCATAATTATTACTAGTTTTTATTATATAGACCACGGGTAAAAGCGTCGCTGTAAGTTCAAAATTCAATCAGTAAAATCTGTTACTTTATTTGGGATGTACATAGTAATAGTCGAACTGTAACTTAATATATTTTTTAACGCTAACAGATCCTGCGTACCGGTTTCTGCAAACTGTCTACATCGAAGTACATTTACGCCATTCTCCTTTCCAAAGAGGTTAACTATAGAAAGGTAGGTGAGTCCAATATGCAAGCGCATTGAAAAGTACTAATTGACATTACAAAAGAAATACATAACATTTTCAACGATAAATTCTTTATTTTAATGTTTCTAGCATATTTTTTTTAGCTTTTGGTTGGTTCGTTTAAAGTCCAATCTGTTTTGAGGTTTCCATTTACAATTTTATTTTAGGTTGTTTTTATTACTAAAGTTGCAGTTGCTGTTATTTGACATTTCATAAATTGATTTCCTCGCGACTTACTTAAGACAAATTACTTTTTGTATTACATTCTTGTGCGACAAAAAAAGTCGGTAAAAGTTAATGATAGCTGTAGTTGGACATTTAATTAGCTTAATTATATATTTTTGTCATTGTATTATGGCTATGGTAGGAGATCGGACAAACACTTGAGTAAATCATTTAAGCATTCATCCCAGTCATCACAATGGACACCATATCATCTTTGAAAGTAATTTTCATGTTTTGTAAAATGAATTTTGCTTTTTTTGGTTATAGTTTGCTCTAGCGCGCACTGTTTTCCCTGTAATTAACAGTAATAAAATATTTAAATGGAACACTAGTAATATGCAAATCTCAAATTATATTATGCTATTATAACCAGGTAGTGGTAGCGTTGTTCTTGTAAATAATTTCATTATTGCAAACAGCCAGCCAATCTATATTTAGTACGCTTTCATTTCCGTATATTTCTTTCAATAGGACAAAATGCAAAATTATAAAAAGTAGCCCTAGATTTAATCGTAGTTGCTCATAGGTATTTGGCATTGATTTTCCTGTTTTTCCTACGACGTGCTTAAGTTTTTTGTCTTTATTAGCTAACCTCATTAACCTCGTAAAATTTTGTCCTTTAATATAGTTAATAGTGCCTAACAGGTAAGATTTTGAAATTTGAAGTATTTTCAACGAATCACCTACAACACGCTTGCTTGTATACACGCAGTTTTGTGTTTGATTTTTGGTCTTATTTGGCCTATTTATAATAGCTATCGGGTTTTGTTCAGGGGTAAAATTTAGTTTTTTTCAATTTATATTAGTTGGCAGACCTTAAAAGGGAACTTCGGGCAAGGAATCTTCCTATTACTGGTACCAAGCAAATTTTGGTTGATCGACTTCTAGAAGCCATGTCTGCAGGTAATATAATCATAACTTACGAATCCATGGTATGATTATAAAAATTACGTCCGTTAATCATTTTACTCGTTGGTGATTCATTACAGAGAAAGCTTCATCAAATGACGACTCCAACATTGACGATTTATTAGACGAGGACTCCATGCTCGGCGTAAGTATTTTTAAATTTTTAAGTTGGATAATTTCCGCTAATCGAAGAATGTAAACAAACGGTCAAATATATTTATAGATTTACACTTCAACTGTGTTATGCTTCTTTTTATAGGAAGAAGAGAGTGACGGTGATGGAGACGCTGCAGATACTGTTGCTGCTGATCTGACGATTTCCTCTCCAACTGCAACTGTTCCACCAACCACATTAGCCTCTCCAACTAAAGCTGCCGAAGCTGTAAAGCGATCTGCTTCTTCTCCCCTGAAAACAGAACAAAACGGAAATTCTACTACACAAGATGGTGCACCGCCTACCAAAAAGAAAATAATCCTAAATCGTCAGCCCGTTCCGGAGGCGGCGCCACAAATACTTAGTGGAGGTACCACTGCAGAAGCGATCAAAGCTGCAGCAGAAAATAAACCTCCTACAGTTGATTCGAAAGGAGAAAAGGCGGTCATCAAGATTAGTGATGCCATTGTAGCTCCTGTGACGGAAAAAATTAAAATGCGTCAAGAGAAATTTGGTGCCGCAGCAGAAACTACATCTTCTGCGAAAGGTCCAGTCATACCTGATACTCCAGACAGATTAAAGAAACGGGCTGAAAGATTTGGTGTTGCAGGGGGTGTTGCAGCTGCTGGAAAAGTATCGGTGAGTTAATCATAAAACGAAGTGGGTTGATTGTCGTGCGGTTGTGGCTGCAGTTAATATGAATGTTTTTTCTAAACACTGGTAGTTATCAAGTTATCCTATTCTTCACACTGATTTTTAAAATTTTTTTTAGCTAACGTCGGAGGACGAAGCAAAGCTAGCAAAACGAAGAGAGAGATTCGGCATCCCAACTGACGATAAAATTGACGAATTGAAACAAAAGCGCGCAGCTCGTTTTGGTGGAAACACAAATGCGAAAGCTACAGAATCTACAGCCGAAGTAGAAGAGAAAAGACAAAAACGAGCGGCTCGTTTTGCTGCGGCATTGTAATCTGGTACTTGTTAGTTAATGTTGCTTTTTCTAGTTGAGCTAGACTAGGATATACACCTATTAGACAATTAAATGAGTCATTCATTTTAACTTACTTAATTCAATGAATACATGTTGTTTTCCTAATATGTAGTTTTTCCTGTAAAAGTAGTATCTACTAGAATCTAGTATAGTTAGTTTAATGTAACGAGTGATTGAAAATTGATTGAAATGATGATCGTAATAGTGTAATTGCAATTATTAATTGCTTATATTACACGTAAATCTATTGCATAATATTTCTTAATGCATGTACTATAAAGTAGTAAGTAGTATATAATAAATAATCCTATTGAAATGTATTTTCCAAAGTATGCAAGCATACTTCCATAATATTATGATAACGCCAGAAAATGTTCAATTTACTTTTTGGATGAGCACAGTATACAACCACGTATACTCCATAATACATATTTCCAAACTTACAGGTATCTTAATATTAAATCTATTTTATATGAGCTGAATGATGGATTTACCAATGGAGCAGTTGTTGAGTACTTATCATAATGATGAATGTGTATTACATATTTTGAGAAATAAAGAGTGAATAAAAGGGAATACTCAGTATATACGTCAAAATATCATGCTTTTTGTTTGTTCTGCCTTTTATTTCTGTTATTTAACGCTATATATTATTATTGCATTTCGAGATCGTTAACGTACTTCGGCATTTGGCTGTCAATATATTGGTTCCAATGAACTCACATTTAAGGAATAGAGAATTTCGGATAACAAATTCAAATTCAGTTTATTTAAGTGTTTCAATTTCAATGACATAATATATTCAATGTTTGTTTGATAAGTATAGTTACCGTTTTAGATTTCTATGTAAGCAAGCACTACAACTTTTGCATGCACGTAATTAAATTATGTGCCGTGTAAATATTATTTTCCGGAACTGTCTTTTCGCAGACGATAGAAAGCATCCTTTTACTTTTACACAATAGACTTAACACAATGGAGGAAGACGAGGGAAATAATGAAAAGAAAAACGATAACTAGAGTATGCAATTTTGAAGACAGCTGGAAAAATTCATGGATTGGCGCACATTAGGAATGACAAAGGTCAGAGGTTAAGGTTAGTAGCACCGGAAGTGAAGCTTTTTCAGCCTTGAATTACAAATCAAGTTCTGAAATCGTTTTAATTGGCGTCACAACTCACAACAGTATCATGCTAACCACAGCTTTGTGTCACAATGCCTCGAATTCTACTGTACTTTGTTCATGCAGCTCTGTAACAGGTAGAATTCCAAACACTAGATGTCAACTCTTTGCTGCTTGTTCAACAACGTGTAAGTTTCTTCTTATTTCATTCAGGTTGCATAATATTGCATAATATTCTCTACTCATTCATAAATACCCATGTTGGAATCGCAACCAGCCGCTTTTCTACTTTAAGCACTTGAATAAGTAAACAATGCATTTACAATTTAGAAATTATGTAGGTTGAAGATTTTGTCATTATTTTTTAAATCTGTTTTTGCCTATTATCAAAAATTCATTCAATTTATTTTATGAAATACCGCAATAATTTAGCTCACATCTTTACTCGACTCCGAGAATCAATTTCTAACTCTGATTAATTTTCTCCCGGTTAGTAAGGTAATTTGATTTTTTCTGTTGTATGTAGCTTATGCAACTGATTCCGATAACACGAAAAATAAAACCTCTCAATTCAATTCAATTCAATATGGGCCACTGTCCTTATTTATTTAATTCGCAATTATTTTCCCTAAAGAAAGCTCGTCCTTAGTCCTATGCAGTGGGGGAGTAATGCTTAAAAATCCAAATCTCGTCCGAACAGTGGAATGAAGAAAATGTACTGCACATCATAGTAAATGGAATTTCAAATAGCCTCTTTTGTTACCTTATTTTTTCTAATGCACTGTCTATTCATCAAAAGACGGGTAATTTTGTTGATTGTTCTGTGATTACATTTCATGAATTGTTCTCGATGGGAATGTTTATTAAAAGGTAGGATAGAACAACAAGGGCAGAAAAAAGAATTGAATAGTATAAATTTCTACTTGACTAATTTATAAATCATCACACATTCATCATCCTAATCATAACAATAATAAAAAGTTAATAGGTGATGTTTCTCATTCTCATCAAAGGAATACAATCAGAAATTCCATTTTCAAACACAAGAAATCATTGCGCTACAGTTTCAAAGTAAACTCTGTATGTACTTATCGTTACTTTGTCAAACATTCGAAAGAACAACAAAATGTGGACTTAATAAAAGTCTTGGTCATATTTGAAAAGAAATAAATAATAAAAGTCTCCAGCAGAGATATTATTATTTGACCATTGTATGTAAACATATTATATGTACATTTATCCCTTTCATCAAAAACATCAAATAATATAACATGATTCTTCTTTACCATCATTAGCACCATCATTATTGCCCTGTTTCTCATTCAAATCGTGATTACAAATAAATTAGATGTCTTTGTGGCCACTTTGTTTAGTTGTGCCATTGGCATATTTGGAAGAGTGGAGAGTTACTCTCTCACAAACAAATATATTTTGTATCAAGTCAATACGAAAAAACCGTATAGCACCATTAAATTGTTCGTTTGCTTTTGTCCACTTTCCACAATCTTTTTTGATTATCGTTGCGTTGACTGGCTTCATTGGATTAATTGACCCAAGAACTGCATCACAATTTTGCCAGCATGCATTCATTCATTAAATTAATTAATTTTCTAAAAAGTAGTATTTAAAATTGTTTATTCTTTGATTTAATATTATTTGATCTCAATTAAAATTAAAATTTATTTGTGACATCGCATCGGCAAATAAATGCTTAAGTTTGCTAGCTTTAGTTCGCTTTCTCATTCTCATGCGTTTTGAGTAGACGTCTTGCATTGCCCCATTCATTGGATTGGATCATACAAAAGCAAACACATTTGGCGACTGCACAGTTAAAGTATAATGTTGTGCAGTGCTTACTATTTCTTCCTACTAGAGTGAATAATGCTTTTATTTACTATAATCATATTCTATGATTGACATTTAATAAAATAAAGGCAAAGAGAATCTTACCGTTCTTCAAATATTTATGCTAAACAGCGAAAATATTTAATCGACTGATTGTAAAGTTGATTTTTGCTTATCATGCTTATCATTCACATCATCATTATCATTGTTAATAATTCTTTTTTCTCCTACAGACAGTTAAAGAAACCGACCGACAAGCACGCACACATGGCTCATCTAATGTGTCAGTGTGTAGCAAAAATGCGTGTGATTACATGGGTTTGGCTTTTTGTTTTACGTTATCATCTTCGCTGCGCTGTTGTAGGTCTCCCGGAGTGTCGGTTCGCCTCCTAGTCAAACACAACACATAAACTTACTAAACTAAATATCAACACCACAGCCAACATTCCCAGCCTCCATATACCAATTGTCTTTTTTCAAGTGCCAGATTTGTTGACTGTCAATGCCCACCATGCCTTACTCGCCTTTATGATTACGAATGCCATTAGGTGCATCAAGTGCCTTACTAAAATCAAATATGATTTGCATTGCATTTTTCTCTAGCCATGGACTTGCCATTCATTTCCACCTCCACACCATCGTCAACAAAACCTGAGTGATGATGATTCATCTTGTATGGTGAATAAGATTAGATACCAAGTGAGTTGAGAAATGAGATGCTAATAATGTTTGATTGTGACTCGGTGTCTCTCAATGGGAAATATTTGTAATTTGTGATTTGAAAAACATTATCTTATAATCCCATCTGACTCATGACGTGTTTTGTAATGATGATGATATATTCATGTCTTTTAGGGAATACTATGCAGTTTAAAGATGAGACTTGCATTTTTTGTTTTATTATAACTGTCTGTCTGTTTGTAAGATGTTGTTGTGTGGTTTTTGATTTTTTTTGGGTTGGCCACAAAATGAAAAACAAGATTACATTTCTAAACAACATGACATTACACAAACACATACCTACTTCATATATTATGTCCTTTCAGTATTAACATTGATTTTTTCGCCAACCATAATATTACCTCAAACGCATTAGATTTATGAATAGTTGTATGCTGTATGCATGTGCACGGAGAAATGAAAAGGGTGCGTTATTATCAATATTGCTTTTTGACGAACAAAAATTGCTTCTGGCTCTTAGGGCTTTTTTAGCTTGGCTTCTTCAGCTCATGAATGATTTATTTGATTGATATTGCATGCCTGTCTGTTCCGTTTTCTGCTGAGAGACATACTCCCTGCCTTCTTATGTACATTACTTGCTCATGAATGTGTAATAAGAAAGTCAAGAAAGGAAGATGGTGGCGGTGTGGTGGAGTTGTTGATGACGATCTTAAGATGCCTCGAGTTATGTAACTGACATGTTCCTTTCTTAAAACTCTAATTCCAAGTTTGTAATATGGCATGCACATCATATAGCAAAACAACATGCCTGGTAAAGAAAGGAAGAATAAAGAGGATTAAATTTTTCGTTGGCGTTTGTTGTTATTACATCTTGTATTATTACCGTGATTTCGTACACTGCCAGCTAGTCTGTCAAAGTGAGCAGTGTTTTATTTTTTGATTTTCTAGTTAGCAGTATAGGTGTTCATCATCAAACTGTTATTTTGGCAAATGCCGACCAAACAACAACAGCTTTGCTGACATATCCCCATTAAATATTTGTAAATGCAAAGTAGACATAGACTTATACTTATGTAAAAAAAAACTGCATGGAATGAGAAGGAATGAACCACAACTTACAACAGCTCAGTGATTACAAACGTTCCCTTTTTGACATGCACAATAATGGGCTTAAGTAGACATGTTTACTACGACGGCTTCCCACGAGCAATTCACGCTCTTCTTTGCCGATATATGATGATGATAATGGTAATAGTATTATAGCAATATTATGAATACTGTTATTACCTATTACCGAAATCATAAGTGTTGCCGGTAAAAGTATTTTGAGGGAAATTACTTTTAGGAGGACTGAGGATATCTTTTTGAAATGTTTTAGCGTTTTCATGAGGAAACAAAGTTGGCCACAGGACGAACATTATTTGTTCGTGGTTTAGTTTAGTTTAGTAGTAGGTGTAGGAAATTCTCTATTATTAAATATATTCGTGAAATATTATTTCTCTGTGCATGGTGTACTCAGTCTTTTCTTGCATTTCTTGTAAGCCAAATTATAATAATTGATTATCCTCCAGGATTGAAATGGATTCGTTTCCATTTCTCGTCATATTTTGTATTGCACCGACTGATGTTTTAATGGAACGTGACACAGATAACGATATGACACACAAGTGTAGAAGCGTACGAGGAAACGGCTCCTTGCAGAATTTAAAAGACCATTATTCTCTATCTGTGGTGTATTATATAACACAAATTAGCTAGATAAATTACTCCATATTCCCCATCCATACTCATCTCTTGATGGCATAATCTTCCCGTGCTCGTTTTTCTATATTATTATATTATAACAATCCCATCAAACATATAACTTTCTTTCGAATGATTAAGTAGCGTAAGCAGATCTTTAGTTTATCTTGCCTTTGTCTGTCTGTCTGTCTGTGAGATATATTTAAATGTACATTGCTATTGAAAGGAAGAGGAGGATATGTTAAAATTTATTGATATTTGGGATGCATTTGAACATTGCTAATTAAGATACTGAAAGTTGGCAACATGAACTTTATAGTTTCTTTCTCTATATAGTCATCTCTTTTGCTACATCTGAATCGTATCATATCGGTTATTACTTTCTTTTTGATTACACGTATTCTGTTTCCTGCTTGCTACAATTCCTAGATGTTATTCTTCTTCGACAGCATTATTACCTTACTCTTGTTCACACCTTGAGGACAAACCCCAAAAAAATCAAGAATATCTAGTCATGCGATGCCATCATAATTTTGACGTGTCTGTGCTAAATGGATCTTCTAGTGTGAAATAATGGGAGGAGGAGGAGAGGTTGTTAGCACAGAGATGAGCCAGAAAGTTATAATAATATTTTGATTATGATTGCTACAGAAAACGCCGAAAAATCATCATTGTTTTAGCAGTAGAAAAATAAGAAGTGTGAGGATGAGGCTGGTTATAATAATAATAATATGAGACACATAATGATTGGGTTAAGTCTACGAAATATGGTTTTATTATGTTTCAACAAGAACCGAAAATTACTACCTGTTCTAACACGTGTCGCATCAAATTCTTTAATAACTTTTTCTCTATCTCCTTCAAAATTTCTCGATATAATCAACAAAATAAAAATTACATTCAAAATATTTTTACTTGTTCCCTTCAACAAAAAAAGTGAGAAGAAAAGCGATGATCTCAAACATTGTCATCATTGTGTTTTAGTCACACTCATTCTCTCTTGTTCCCCATCTTTCACCGCAACGTTAAAAGAGGAGGGTCCAAACGTTTTGCTTTTTGACTTTTTATTTTTATAATTTCTTTAATAATCATTTTTGATGGACAGATGAGCAGATTGTGGTAAATATTATTACCAGGGGTTGTTCTTTCAAGTTCTTATGGTCGGTCTTCAAATTTGGTTGACGGAAAATGCGTTGTTCACTTATCCATCCATCGAAACTAATAATAACAGCCTCCTCTAATCCATCATATTTATTCTTTACCATTACTTTGCGGTAAATAAAGAAAAACGGTTTATGACAATTACGCATCCAATCAAGTTTTCAAAGGAAACTGATACCGTCATATTCGTAATAACTTTAGCCTTGATCAACATAAAAAGGAAGGCTTATATGTTTACTAAATTGTTGTAGTGGCAGTAGCAAACTGAGGTGCTTGCTTTTACAAGAAAATTACATTGCTTATTATGATTATTATTACGAAAATGATGAGGACTGACTCACCCACTTTCCTTTGACTTTTTAGTTTTGACTGACATGAAAAGAAAGTGCTAAAGGGTTAATACACGTAATCCCTTAGAAAATATAGGAATGATCAGGTAATAATAATAGTGTTTCGTTTCAGTTTTTATTTGGAGATTACTGCGGTCGGCATACTATATTTTTCCAGTGGAACAGCCAATGTCGAATATAATCTCATGTTTATACGATGATGAGACGATGCCGCATAGGTATCTATACTATACTCGTTTGTAAATCTTGTGAGAATTTTCATGCTTCAGATGTAAAAGTAATATTCACAGAATTTCCTTTTTATCGCATGTCGTAATGATTAAATAGATGAAGTAACCCTCCAATGTACCCTCAACTTCGTCATAATTCGTGTGAGTACCTAGAAAAACGCTTATTCTTGTAAATGTATGCTTGCCCCTTTGTTTGGAAGAATGATCAGTAATCAGATAATAATTGTGGTTTAATATGATATTGATATCTTGCTACCACTACAGCATAAGGCATCAGCAGAAGATGAGGGTTTGAGTATGATGGTAAGGTTCATTAATTATAAGGTTGAAAATTTAATCCGATCTGTTAGTAATTCTAGCAATTCGAAAACTGGCAAAAACTGGGTATAAGTATAGACATAAAGAAGAGGAATAATCTTGAATTTAGACTGTAACATACTACTGTTGACTGGTTTCATTCCATGTACAATTAAAAATTCAAATGGGGCAAATATAAAAAGAGAACGATGCATGAGCTTTATTGTTCTGATCGATCGCATTCAGCAACATTTCTGTCAAGTCATTTTCTAGTCGTCAGTCAATCACCGCCTGTCAAAGAAAAAACATGCTACACAAGTCAAGGAACAGACTAAAACCTTAGTAGACATGGACATATTCTCTGAAAATCTAGCTCGTTCCCGTACCGGTCTGAGAGATGAACTAGCCCAGCACTAGAATTGTGGTGTCACTGTCTCCATTTTTAATCTTTATAGAAAAACAATTAGTTCCATTCTAGAGAAAGAATGAGTTAAAAATACTTCCAGGAATATTGAATCGGAGACAGAAAATTGAAAACCGTCTCGTCATGTCGATGTCATCATCATATCCTGATATCTTTAATGAATCCAGCAAAGATGGGTAATATGAGAAAAATACCTTTTTGAGCTGTTCCATACTCTTTTGGATCTAGCTTTATACTTTTTTATCATACGGCACGTACTCTACGAGATTGTTGTAACAGCAGCAGCCCAGTAATAAAAGCACCTCCCGGGATGGTAGTGAGTGTCTACAGTTTATAGAGTGCTAAACTGAAAAATAGTTATTACTTGGTTTGCTCCTTCTCGATAGCATAATATGTAATGTTGTTGCCGACTGAGGCTCAACTGAATAGTACTGTGATGTCGATTGCCGGCTGCGCTTTTTCTTCTTTTCTTCCTCTGCTTTATACACTTTCCGACACAGAGAAAAAACATTTTTTGTGAACAAATGAGATGAAAATTGTAGAATGGCTTTTACATGGCATCACATTACTCTACTCTTCTTTGACAGCAGCAGCATGACAATGTGAAAAATAATACAAAAATGATAATGGTTTATACTAACTAACGTTAATGTAAAGAATGATAAAAAAGTAAGCAGTTTAAATAAATGAGCAAAGTCGATATACACACACAAACAAGTACAGAAAACAAGCTTTTGTGAGGGCTTCTCAACATGAATGGAAATTATATACAGAGGAACAAACGGTAAAACATAAAAGTACAGAATAGTATCAACTTTTTATTTATAATGATAATAAAAAGAGTTAAGAAAAAGGAACATTATCGTTTCCTTTCTTTCTTTGCTTGTTCTTTATGAGATTTGATATGAAAAACCTTATTCCAAGTTGTAGAAAGAAATGATAATATTATTACGACTACGACAAAAAGTTTTAGTAGATGTTTTATTGTTGACGTCGAGTACTTTGCTGATATGTACTTTGCTAGAGTACAAGCTTGTTAGGAAGAAACAATAGAAAGAAAAAATGCCCGTGTACATTTGCTATACCTACCTACCACCTTGAAAACTGACTGTTAGCTCTGAGTTACGTTACGTACAGATTTCAAATAGAAAACCAGGGAATAAAAATAGTTGTTCTTTGTCATATCATTCATCAAGTGATACACATTATTACTTTTGTTGATGATGACAAGAACGACAAAAGCTATTATATTAACGCCGGAGTCTCAAGAAACTGAGACCGAAAAAAATACTCATGAGTTTCAGCAAGAATTCATGGAGAGCAAGAAAGAGTTTTGCGTGCATGTTTTTCTTAAAGATATTATAACTTTTAACACTCAAGTTGATCTTAAGATATTATTTTTTTGGCATATCCTTCCCGTTGTAATACTTGAAGCAGATCCCTCCTATTTCCCAAAAAAGGAGGAGAATGGCAGAACCAATAAACCAATATGAGGTGTGGCTTTGTTTAAGGCGCATGTTATTGTGTATACACACGGAACACAAGAGAGCTCATCTTACAGCGAGAAAAGCAAGTTGTAAAAGATATAGTGTAACATCTCGTGTTTCACAAATGTAAGCAGAAGAAATCCAGAAGAGCTTCTTGTGTTGCTTGTTTGTAGAAAAGGATTTACTTTTTGCTTGCATGTGTGTTATACAGAATATTGTGTGGTGGTTAGTTTAGTTGATGATAATGTGATACTTGCATGTACTCCACTCGCATGCTCCTTGTTTCTGTCCACATCTTGTTACCTTTTTTAATGCTTTACTTTACTTAAGAGGATCAGTAAAGTAACCAACAACAGAGCTCAAATATGTACATTTGTGAGATAAGCAGTAACAATGAATATATGCGTTGTATAAATATCCTTTTGTGTGTGCTCTGTGCACATATCTCTCAACAAGATTATTTTTTCACAAAGCTGTACACACTGAAAGGGGAGACCAACCACTATGCTTGCTGTATAATAATCTAACTTGGTTTTTGTACGCAAGTTGCAAGCAAAGTAGTGTTTACAGATGCCTACAGCTCACAACCAAATACATTATTCCAATATTATTTTTATACGAAGAAAAACTACCACACGATAATGTTGCGTTCTCTTCTTGTTTGGTTTACATTAGAACGCATATACAAATATTATAAAAGCATGAGTGGGGTAGAGAGCTCGTTTCTTCTCTTCTCTGCAGCAATAATATAATCTAGTCGATTCAATAGCAAATGTTTAGTTAGTCTTTGGACAAGTGTTAGCTCAACAGACACGGCGGACACACGTACGAAACACCGTCTTGGCGAGCAAGTTCACGCAGCAGCAACAGAGTCTCTAACAATTGGAAAACAAAGAGAAACATTATATTGTTTGCATTCTGAACTATTATAGAATTACGTGTATATGGTTTTTGTTCGTTGTTAAAAGAAATATTTAACGGAGGGACGATCGGGTATTATCATCATTGTGCTTCCAGTTCTTGTACGTTATGGATCATGTTTACAAAAGTAGTCTGAGGAAGAAAGCAAACATTTAGATCTCAGTTCGTTACTCACATTTTGAAAGAACAGTTAACTAGTATTGCAAAAGAAAGCCATGCCTCGCCCATCGAGAGAAAGTTATGGTTAGAAGAGAAAGTTTTAAAATTTCCTAATGTCAACTGTAATTTCCAGTTCAATTTTTCATAATTTTTATTTTCTCTATACATTCTAGGGGACCAGAAACCTCCCTACTCATACATTAGTTTAACAGGTGAGAAGCTTAAGATTTTAATTATTTTATTAAATCGAGTGGGGGATTTAGAGAATTGTGATATACTAACTTAACCTACTCTCTTGCAGCAATGGCAATATACTCCAGCCATGAAAAGATGCTGCCTTTGTGTGACATATATAAGTTCATCATGGATCACTTCCCTTATTACAGGTAAAGAAAACAGTAGTTTCTTCGTAGTTTCTTCGTAGTTTCTTCAGAAAACAATAATTTCTCTTATTCTTTTAGGAAAAACACACAACGTTGGCAAAACTCTCTTCGTCACAACTTATCATTTAACGATTGTTTTATAAAGGTACGGGGAAAAATATATACTTTTTTAAATTATTATTTTAAAAATAAATTAGTAAACAAATATTTTTATTTATTTATTAAGGTGCCCAGAAGGCCTGACAGACCAGGGAAAGGAGCCTACTGGTCCCTTCATCCACAGGCGCTGAGTAAGTTTTCTCTCGTTTCTGCGTTGCTTTCTCTAAACTCTCTAAGTGTGCTTAAGCGTTGTTTAATAACTTTAAAATTTTTCATTTTTACAGCTATGTTTGAGAATGGGTCATTTCTTAGAAGGAGAAAACGGTAAGGGCAATATAAATAAGAGTCCCTTCCTAAGTCGACCATGCAAATGCAACCAAGTAGTAACGTCCCATTCTGTTGTATAGGTTTAAATTGCAGAAGTGTGATAAGGAACTGTTAGAAAGAACGTTAGGTTCCTTTAATTCAGCCTCAGTGGCAGCAGCTAGCGGTATGCACCACAGTCAATCCTCGCCAAACACCTCCAACTCACCATCCTCCCTTGGAGGACACAATATGAGCGTAGTTCCTTCAATGAACATGTCACCCCCAATTTCGGGGATGATGGGAATGGGAGGAGTACCATTTTCATCTCAGTTCTCACATCATCTCTCTTCTCCAGCAGCGGCGGCAGCTGCTGCCGCAGCAGCAGCAGTTAATGGACTTCATGGCATTCAATTTGGGGGTTTACCTCCATACGGATCTCATGGCGCACCTCATCCCATGTTTCTTGGTGGCGCAAGTGCCACTATTGCAGCCGATGCAAGGATTCTTGCAGCCGCAGCAGCAGGGTACTCACCTCCCCGAGATATTTTTCATCCCCATTCTCACCCTCACCATCATCATCCACATTCTAACGGGCTCTCACCAGTTTCGCAGCAAACAGGTAACCTTCCTCATCTCAACAGTCATAGCGCACATTTGCATCCGTCTACTGGTGGATCCCTTCATTCGGTGCACCAGAATTCTCATCCGGCTGGTCAATTGGCAATGACACCAAAGGACATTGAAAATTTGAAAGAGGCGACTTTAGCCATCAAGTCATTACGTGAACAATCAGCCAAATTAAAGCGAGTCAACGCAGGCAGTGGAGGAATGGCTCAACCAGTTCCTATGAAAAGACCCTATCAACAGCTCATCGACGAGGATTCAAAGTTTCACAATAACAACAACGTAGAAATTGGTGACAAAGATGGTCTTGTTTCACCACCTGACTCACCACCGCTTACTAAAGTGAAGAGACGTGGTGGTTCCAACAACTCAAATAATTTTTCCATAGAAAATCTCATTGCCAAAGATAAGCAGCAGCAACTAAAAGATACTGAAAACTGGAAAGTGATAACAAATGGAAAGCACAGTTTTGAAGATGATGATAATGATATTTGTATTGGTGACAATCGTGGTGGTCGTGATAGTGTACTCTCTGATTCTGTGAGCATTTCTGTGTCTGATGTTGGCTCAGAAGATGCTCGTCTTGAGCAACCCTCTGATCTCTTAGATGAAGATGATAATCATCATGATCACTCATCTACATTGTGCAATAATAACGATACAGAAAGCATACACTCGGGCACCAGTAGTTTACGATCAAACAGTCGTGTGCGACCAGATTCCCGAGATTCTTCCGATGTCGGAAGTCATCATAGTAGCGGAAACCGTAGAGTCTCAAGTTCCCCCAAAAAGCATACTCTTCATTCGTCTGTAGCAGCATCTACAATTATTACAACCCCTTCAACCTCTACATCACCACTGGTCTCATCAACATCTTCCAACTTTGCTGCTACTGTGTCTGCAGCATCATTGTTACCAGCGTATCCATTTTATGCCGCAGCGTTTCTCTCCGCTCAGTCTCTCCTGCAAAGTCATCATCATCATCAGCAGCAACAACAGTTCCATAGTAATTCCTCCGGTGGGGGTAGCTCATCGCCCCACTTTAATGGGAATATGCACAGCACACCTCCAACATCAAGTCCATCTCCAGTGTACAGTTCAAATTGTGGTGCCAGTGTAATTCCTACCACAGCGGCAGCGGCCGCTGTTCATGCTGCCATGCTACTAACAAGTGCAGAACACTTCAGTAATAGTGGCAACAGCGTGAAAGATTTGTCCGGAAGACTGTGAGCTCAGTTCATATATTTATGAAATGTCATGTTTTGTGTAATATTTATGGATGTTCCATTCCATGTTGATATTATTAGGTAGTATTAGATTCAAGTGTAGCATCATCAAGTTAGCAAGGCAAGGTGTTGACTTTAATAACGATGTTGCTTGTACCATGACGAGTATTATTAGATGTAAGCCAGCAGTATCTTAAGTGTAAAAATAGTAATCGATTTTTACGAGTTGTTGTTGTTCTATTTAATTGTAAGTTAGCGCTGATTTCTTTTGTTCAGAGAAAGTCATTACATATATGTTATTGTTTTTTTGTGACTGTGGTTATACCAGTGAGCATTTTTTTCTCCTATTTATTATTTCGTGAATACGTACACGATATATTGTACATATGTGTTTGATTATTATGATGTAGCATTTACGCAATGAAAAACAGTCAGTGAAAGTTTACTCCTGATTCCTGTAATTAAGTAGGCTCATGATTCATCATCAGTAAGTATCGTATATTGTCTCAAAGTACTTCTCTAGTAAACATTTTACTACAAAACTGATTGATCGTAGGGCAAAAGAAGTATGTCTTAAATGTACAATCTATAAATTTAATGATGTGTAAAACTAAAAGAAAAAA
>JAQFYG010001955.1:0-16536 GCA_034694325.1 Entomobrya corticalis
GAAGCAAGCCCGGCGAAGCCGGGTTATCACATTATATCCTGTCACTTATCTTCATCGGTATTACCCGATTTATTTTAGTAACCCATTTGTATTGTATCTGTTTGTCCTTTGACTGGGGCAACTTTTTTTCACCGATTTTAAATTTATTTGACGTAAAATATTAACAAGCTATAAAACTTTTACAGAAAAAAGTTGTTTTTATTTATTTATAATATTTTAAAAGTATTGAAATGCTGGTGTTTCTAGAGCTGTGATCAAAATCGATGGTGATACAGTGCGTGCTAAAAACAAAAATATAATGAACGACCAATATTTGAGGAGCAGCAGCAAACAAAACTGCTATTGTTACCTCAATTATGCAAAAGAGCGCCCAAAGAAAGGTGCATTCATCTTTAAGATATCCAAAGAAAGAATGGTTAATGTGTATAAAAAATATGTCAAATCTTTCAAAGGTTCTTGATCTGGAAAATAAATTGCTAGATTTTATGTGATCCTTAAGTGCATTTAAGATTTTTGGCCGATACATTTTTATTGGAATTCGAAGACACAATTCTTCAAAATGCTTCATTCTGGTGTTGCTACTGAATTAATTTAAACGGTTGTTCCTTCTGTTGCTCATATTCATTATCAACCCGTATGTATTGAAAGTAGCAGATGTAAAAAATAATAGGGGTTTATACATGAAAACAACTTACAATTGCAGAAGGCAAGGTGACAATGTGCATGTAATAGAGCATGCTTAACAATCTTTGCAGCTTTATCAATAATTATGGCAAATATAAAAGCAATTTTAATAAACCGTAAGCATATTTAAAGTTTGTTTTATGCAATGTTTTTGGATAAGTTTAAGTTTTTTTCACTGATTTATTTTTAATTCTGTTGTACCCTTTTTCCAATAAGCAAGCCAAACCGAATGCTCTACCGCTGAAATTAACACAAAATTAGCCAAACAAATAAAAATGGCGTTGTGCATTAACAAACGTAAAAATATTAAATTAAATTACAACACAACCTGTAATTAGTAATATTAATATTATTATTCATAGTTTAGATTCTGAGTGGTTTACCAAATATAATCAAGGCTAAGTTTATAAATAAAATTGCAATGAGGCTAACTAATAAATCTAAAGTAATCGCATATCATTATCAAGAACCATATAAAAACATTTCCTCGCTCCCTACCTATGAGCCATAATACCAAAGTCTAGAAGAATTTACAAAATACCATAGCAAAGATTTTAATCCAATTTCCAGTTCTTAGATCTTTTTCTTTGACTGTGTTTATTTAATATTTTTTATTGCTGCTTTCTCCAAACTGCTGGTCAACATTTATGCCTTGCTGTCAACATGTATCTTTTCCTGTATCTTGTGAATTTTTTATTCGGTTAAGATATAAAAGCCTATTATCTTCATCATGTGCACATCATTATTTATGCACATGTTGCTAGCCATTTTATTCATCAACTGACATGTGTAAAAACCACATCATTAATATTATTACTGAAAATATTGGAAAACGCTTCTTCATTATAAAAGCTTTTCTAGTTTAGATTTATATTTAGAACTACTGTGACGCCACGTATCTTATTATGGATAAACTGAAATAATAAGTAGTAAAACACTCTCCAGAACTTATTTTTGTTCCTTTTTTCTGTATGCTTTGGGGATTATAGAGTATAAATACATAATATCCCACCTATTTTGTGTTGTTCATTAGTAACCTATCTTCGTGATTTATGTACACACCGAGTTTAAAAATAAAAACATAATAAGAAGCAGTCTACATAATAAATATGAAAACTAATTTTCAATTTACGAAGTTAAATAAAGTTAGAAAACATGCTTATCATAAAAAATTATAACGTTTTGTTTCTATTGATGATTTTGCAGTTATCAATTTTAGGTTAAGTAATAAATAATAACAACAAAATAGTGAACATATTATGCTGACCAAGCTGATAGTAATTTCAAAATACCCAATTAAGCATCAAGTAAAAACATTATCACATTAAACGATTATGGAGGATTAAAAGATTTATTTTTTTAAATTCAACAAAATTATATTCACCTATTGTACATTAAAAATCTTTATAATTCGCATTACTGCTAGCAATCAAATAAAATGGTTATGAAAAAGCTGAAAAATTCATGAAAGAAACCTGCCAACTACTACGACGTTAAATATTTCTGTCAACATTTACTGGTAGAGTGACTCAATTAGATGGCCATTTCTGCTGCCGGCAAATGAATTGACGTTAGAAAATTAAAAAAATAAATATAAAATAGTACATTTTAGTTTTTATATTTTTGACTAAAATACACGAGAAAAAAAGCGGCTTTGACTGGCCAAACGCAACTATTCAAGAAATTCTTCCAAAACTATTAACTCAAATTTAGGCTCGCAGGTGCTCAGTGCCTCGGATGACCACATTGTGATCTGCAGACAGATACTGGGAATTTTTGTGTTGTATCTTTGCAAAAACAATTTCTTTTGTTATTATGCATTCTTACTGTTTCATTTTATCTGGTCTTTTGTGCACCACCCTGTGTATTTTACGTGATCCCAACTTTTATAAATTTCCATTAAAACTGGTATACTCTATTAATTAGTGTATGTAGTGCATTACATTTAGTTTTTCAATGCTAGCTTTATATAATGCAAAATTAAACCAATGGTTTATGAAATTTCAAAATGTTTTACCTCAATTCTCATGCACCTAATACATTGGCTAAGCCGTAAATAAACCCTATCATTTTTTTGAGTCAGTTGCACGTTTACAATGCTCCGTATCCCAAAAGACCAAAACTGAAAGATATATGTGGCAAGCTTGATATAATGATACAGTTAATTGAATATCGGATACGTAGAATACGTATGTTAGATATTCAATGCGATGAAGATCTAGTCTGTCTGTCTGTATGTCTGCGCGTGGACACGATAATTCAACTATTACTTGACCGATTGACATTAAATTTGGTACACGGGTACCTTAGAACAATTGCTTCTATGAGATTGAATTTCAGCTTCCGGGATCAAATCTTTTGGGGTCAAAAGGGTCAAAGGTCACATATTGGTATATGTAGCACCATATTTAATTGCATAAATCGATAAAAGAGACAACACTGAACAACTTTTTTGAAGACACCATGGGTCAATTCATAACTCCTGGCGCGCTGGAGGTCGCAATAGGTCACAACCACAGCAGATAATTGTAGAAATTTTATGTCATGTTATTGTATGAGTCACTGCGTATCTGGTATTTGCTTCTCTGGGTTTTTACCCCTCTAGTTCCTTAAACGATCCATGCATTTAGTATAGATTAGGTTCAAAGCCAAAGGCGAAAGCAAAATGCTGTTGGATCTTAAAGGATCTCTTATAAGTTATTTTGGAACTTGAAAAGCTAAAATATATATTTCAAATAAAGTTTGACAAGACATAGTGTAGTAATTACATAATATGTAGATATAGTACTTTTCGAGAAAATAAGGAAACGCAAGCAGAAAATATTCACAGTTTTCAAGGGCAACTGTCAGGAGATCTCGAGAGACCAGCAATTCAAAGTACAGATGCCATGCCATAATGTCAGAATGAAATGTCAAAGATGCTGAGTCCTTTTGACAAAAATGTCAAGAAAAGCCATTAAGGCTGACACAAAACTTTTGCATTCATTTTGGAAAATTATAATGTCTTGTCTTCTGTGACATGTATCACACAAGACCATATAATATGTAATATTGCGCTCGTATGATATGCATGTACATTTACAAATTTTTACTACCAGTCTTATTCATGCTCAAATTTATCACCTGTGGTTGTCCATGAACTATTTTCGCTGGTTTTAAAATTTGTGAGACGTGAGACATTAACAAATTATAATACTTTTAAAAAGTGATACCAAACACCATCTGTGAATCTATACAATCTTTCTAAATTTAAATGGAGTCGAAACTGGCGACTTGAGAACGAAAAACCAGGAAGCCATCTGAATGATTTGTGGATTACCATATATTTTATGCATATTATGTAGTGAAGAATAGAACCAGGGTGGAAGTATGATTTAATTTTCAATTTGTAATGGTTCAAAAACCGTTGAAATGCAACAATACAGTTATCAATAATTATCATAATAAGTCATGTCGTAATAAAACAACGTTTATCATTAAAGTGTCATTTTATTAAAATTGAGTTAACGGGTTATAAAAACTAAAATGTAAAAAATAAATTACATTAAAAAAATATGTTAACATATACTAATAACTACAGCCCTAAAGATAGAATGATCGTGTTACCCTTCTGATAGACAAATTATTAACATAGAATACAAGAGTATAATAAAAATTGTACGGTGTCGGTTTTATATTTTTGACTAACATTTACAACGAGTATTAGCCAAAAATTGGCTTTTTAATGGTAATGGTTTTATTTATATGGCCAAACGCGACATCAACAAAAATCTACCAAAACATCTATCATCTGGAGACCTAATTTGAAACTATTTTCTACAGATAGTCAGCCCCTTGGACGGCCACATTTCGATATGTAATGAAAATAGCCACAAAATAATGCCAATGTCCACATTGTTCCAGTTATCGGTTTATGTAAGATCCTTAGTCCCGCAAACCGTACGATCCGGTAAGGGTCCGCATTTGTCAGCTAAATTGAATTGACTTTATTTAACCGTTTATGTTCTTTTCTTGGCTTCCATTTCCATTGTTTTTCTCTCATCTTCACATTTTCTCATCCTACATGCCTTTATCAAAATCCTCATTATTTGTCTCATTATCCAGAAGTTCATTCTCCAAAGTTGCAATCCTGATATTTTGTATGCTCTCCGAGTTCTCACCAGAGCACTTGGCCGATGCCCATTTCATCAGTTGACTTTGTATTGTGGCCAATCTCAAATGATTTGTTTGAAGGTTTCCTTTTACTTGGAATAGATCTTTTTTCACCGTTTGGATCACTGATGACTGGTGATCCTAAAAATAGAAATATAAAAAATTATAGTAAAAAAGTTGTTCATTCACGTTAAGGGAATGTTCTATTATCCCATCAAACAAAAAAGATTCGTGATAATTTAGAATCTATATCGGGTAATGTGAGAACTAAATAAACCTTTTATCTGAACGATCCCAAAAATTTTGTATAATCTCTGAGAAAACAAGTTTTTTGGGAATGGTAGTTAAATGGACTTTGTGCAACACGTGGTCAATTGTTGCAGATCCAGGAAATTATTTTGTTGGTCTAATTATTATTTTCTTTCATTTTATTACTTTGATTTTTTAAACTGAATTTAAATTACCTGCTTTTCTTTTAAGTCTTCGTTGGTCACTAGAACACCACTCATTCCACTTTCCAGTCTCGCCAATCCAGTTTGCATTTCACCTACGCGATCATCGTACTTTTTCTCGAGTGGTTCCAAACTGGAAGTGAAATAATTGGATTGTGTCCATTCCACTAACTGTATCATTTAGTTGTTCTAAAGTCAGGGTGCATTCTTCCATGGTCTTTTGGAGGGACTGAAGTTTTTGAGAATACGTGGGTTTTATGCTTCTTTGTGATCTTCTTGGAGAAGTTAAGGAAATCAGAGATTTTAAAGTTATTTGAAAGTTTTCAACTTTGGAGAGGCGTCGTTCATGATCTTTGTTAGATGATAGAAGATCATCATTTTCTTGGGTTTTGTAATATTTCCAAACATTTTCTACAATCATTCCTTTTATATTTTATTGTTATTGTTTTCGTTTTACTTGCCTCCTGTTTCGTTAAAAAAGCATTTTATGATCCTACTTTTTCACCGTTTGTTCTTAAACAAACGAACGTTTTAGTTGGTATTTCATTGGAAGTCCGGCTAATCAAATTCATTACTGACCTCTAAACTACGAATATACAAACATTCTCTCTTCTCAATGTTCAATTCTCTGTTCAATAGTGAAATGGAATGACAACCTCCAAACAATCTATAAAACCTTACATTTCAATATGAAAATTATTGACATTCTACAAGTTTTGACGTCATTCATATTTTTAAAACACTAGTACTTACATTTACAAATCAACTGGTACTTGATACCTTCAAACATTTATTACTACTTATGCCGTGACCAGAGTTGAACTATGTTGTTCTCCCATTAAAATAGTTACTACATTTTTACCTCCAACCTTGCACAGTGAATTGCCACTTATCTCAAAATGCCCACTGAAATAATATACAAACTTTACAACTACTCACAAATGTACCTTGGATGCATTGTTTACAATCTTCAAAAACACACGAGATGCCACACCTGAAGATAATCAACAAAACGAAGGATATGGTGGTAAAGACTTGAAAAGGGAAGATTGTCAATTGTGATGAATAATAATGCACCGGTACAAAATTACATAATAGCTGGGTCAACCTGAAATAAATTGTATATGCATCAATGTAACTTGGTACATTGTATTTTTATTTCTGAGAACACCTGGTAATAAAAATGGTCGACTGCACATCTGCCTGTTGCCCTCTGTTTCATTTTTTATCTTCCAGAAAACAACATCTCAATTTCATCTCACCAGTTGCTTTTGACGTTAGTTTTGGTAGGGAACATTCACAGTTCATGTCATGAAAGCATTTTTAATAGGCATCCATTTTATTTTTCCTGAAAAGTTGAGTTTTTTTTCCTGAAATTTGAGTTTTTTTTTCTAAAATCGGTTTATTATGATTTTTAGAAAAGTGAGTTATGTTACAGGGAAATAAAAATTATTGCAAAATCCATACTTTTATTTTGCTATATAAACACACGCACACACAAATAAAGTATAGCATGTACTTTTTATTTGGACTCTGGCACTTGTAGAGTAAGCATCATGAACATGGAAACAGAAAGTTGTTTGTTGAAATTAGAAAAACTCTTTGATTATGTTCCCGCCAATGCCATATATAAATCAGTTAATCAAAGTTACCATGTCTTAATTGCTGGTAACAGACACAGAACGGTCACTTAGACTTGAAACAACAATAAGATACATAAAGGATAACTTTACTAAGAGAAAAAGAAATTAACTGGTACTTAAATTTTTACATAAAACACAAGAAACATACAAATCAATCAGTAACTAATAATAAAATTTAAACACACAGTGAAATTCATTGACACAACCATTGAAATGATATCGTCATGGACACAAAAAGGAATGGAAAATTACCAAACAGTCTATCTGTTCAGTACCGACACCCTTGGACTTAATTATAATGTTTGTATAGTACAAATAAATCACTTTTCCCTGTAAAATAACTCACTTTTCTAAAATTGATAATAAACGGATTTTTGAAAAAAAACTCAAATTTCAGGGAACAAAGATGGTTTATTCAGGGAACAAAAAAATATTCCCTTTTTAATATTGCATTGTTCGGTTTTTAATGTAGCTTTTGCTTCCATATTCCCAAAAGAATTCATGTTTATATGCAAAAAGTAAATCAAATTTTTCAATAAGTTTATTTAAACCGCCCCATCCAGTGCAGGTGTGAAATGTTAGATTTTTGCTCAATATGGATCCATTGCTTGATGATTTGGATGAATATAAAAACAAAAGTGAATATATCAAAATGTAACTTTCTATTTTTGCTGCATATCTGGATATTTTATATTCATACATGATACAATGTTAATTTAAACTGTATTACATCTTGTTTTTTAAGTAAAAAGAATTTCAAATCCTATTTTGCCTGAGGTCATATTTTGGCAGGTGCTGACTAAATTGCTGTATTACTTTGCCTGCAAATTTTTTATTTGCTGCTAGTTGTTAGACACATGAGACAAGTAGATACGAGGTTGAAAAAGAGGATACTTCAAGAACTTAAATATGAAGCTAATAACAATTATGTATTCATAGTATTTGAAACTCTTGAGAAACCGTAAATGCTCATTTAGTGGACCATAACTATAAAAATAAGAATGCCGAGCTCCGATTGAAGAAAATTCACCGTAAGCAAGAACCTCGTGGAACATGACTCACATATTATCATTGTATCAGAGATTGATAATGTACTGAAACTTGAGTTGAGCAATATTTTTGATTATAGAAACAAAATCATGCAAGCCTTCCGACATTGCATGTGAATTGCGTAATGCATCGAGGCTTTACTCTTGACCAAATTATTTTTCCAGAAAAAAATATATGTCTGCATTATTTGTTTCATCTTTTTGAGTACCTAATTAATGGACCAGGTGTTTTCCGTACTGTTAGTCTTCATCTAAAGCTATTACCTATCAATCGAGTAAAACTCTTCCAGGCAAACTTTTCAGCATTTTTTGTCAAATTTTCCTTATCGTATACACATGTCTCACTGGAAGACTCCCCAAACGGCGATTTTTTAAACTAAAAGGGTTGAAACTTAACAAATACTAAAAGCTAACTTTTACACAAGAAAAAGCGAGATTTTTATTTAATTTTTCCACAATAAACGGATAATTAAGTGAACGTTTGGAATTCGTTTGTCGGTTTTTTGCAATTTCTTTTGTTCCTATAAAATGACCACTAGCCATGATATGATAATGTCCAGTGGAGCATACAAAGGAAAAATACCGACGGATGTCTTTTTCTATTGTTTTGTAAAATACCTAATAATGGCATAAGAAGATTGTCAGTTTAAAAAAAACTTTTTATCAGTTGTTCATCATGTAATCATAATGGTCAATGCTTCTCCAAAACTGAAGCATTTTTGCTGGACAATCCTGACTTTTCTTTACCCCATGTCTCACAATCTGTTCCGGATTCAAGAAAATGCTTGGGAAAATGTGCAATTTATGTCTTTATTTTTTATATAATTTTCTGGAGAATAAAATAGCAAACTTTGCACGCTTTGTGGTTTAAATATGAAATGTGGATAAAAAAGTTAAGAATACTTAAGGTAGTTTAAAAAGGGTTAAACTTGGAATTGGGGACATTTTGTCTCGTTGTTGGGTAGTTAGCACGTAATACTGCAACCTTTTATGTTTGAAAGAAAAGATATTTGTTGGTGTTTTATTTTATTTTTCTACTTGTGATAATTTATGCACACCTGTTAGCAAAACTCAATCAGCTCATTTGCATATCATCACACGATTCACGAGGTAACACGTAACGAAAAAAAGCTGCAATGTAAACAGCTTACTCTCTGCATTCTTATTATTTGTTTATTTATTATCATTATTCAAAACGCAAAATACCAAAGCCAGCAAAAATGGAATAAGCGACAACAAAATAAATACCGGAATCGAGAGCGGGAATCAGATCTAGAACATACAAAGACATCAAGATATTCATTTTTGCTTTTGATACTAGTTTTATTAACGCTTCAGCTCCAAAACTTTCAAAATATTTAATTTTGTATTGATTTCATGTGGGTGGAATGTGCTTTTAATTATGATTCCGAATGAAAAAGTTTTGCGATGACAACGACATTTATTGACAAAGGCTGTTTGGTACACAATTTGAATTTTGTTATTGTGACAGTTATTCGGAAAATCGTATTGTTTTCCGTAACTAAAGTAAACAAGAAAGGATCCTCCATAAAGCAAAATGGTTGTTTTTTCCAAACAACGATCATGATTCCACGATGAGTATAAAAAGTTTTTAAAAAGCCAAGATTCTATATCAGAATATTGGTAAATTTTTGCGGCCTTTTTTGGTATTTCATAGAACTTCGAGTTATTACGAACAGCAGATATAAAAAATTCCTATAGCAGTTCATGTGGAACAGAAACAAACAGCTAAAATTAATGATAACGGCAAGCAAAATTTCACTAGAAAATATTTTTGACAAAAACATTTGTCAAACTTGTATGCTTTAATCATTTTTGTTTTAATTTATTCTTGATACAACCAGTTTTTGGTTCATTATAGAAATAAATGTCAAGGCCAGATGACCAAAAAATATATGCTAAATATCAATCCATCCCAAAAATACTACCATAAACGTAACGTTATAACCTAACGTAACTGCATCAAAGCTTCGAGATCTGAGAAAATTAATTACAGACAAGCTGACAGACAGAAGTTTGAAACGTCGTATTTAGGTAGCTGAAGTCATGTCATTCGCAATATTACCATTCAAGATCAACCACAGACACGCACTTTAGTTTTTGCATGAACCTGAACCTTTCATTAATACTTTTACAAGTTGCTCTCATCATGCCTTCTGTTGTAAAAACTCAGAAAATTTTTCAAAGAGAAATCAACTAATAGTACCAAATTCTACTGAAAAAGTTATCATCTTGAGTCATTCATCATAAGTTTGAAATACACAATCCAGCAAATAATAAATTGCTGGTTTAAAGAAAAATTTTCAGAGCGGACTTAATTAAGATTTCTAAAGCACTGAATCATCTTGAATCTTATTTACATCTTGAAACGTGTCAAAAAATTGAAATAATGAAATGGTTATTTTAAACAAAAACTTGGGAACTCATATCAAACGACCAAAACTTAAATCTTTACCTAAAAAATGACATAAACCCGAATGGCTTGAAATATAAAAAAAACTTTCTTACCTGTTTAAAAAATGACCTGTTTGTCTTCAGAAACATCTTTTGTCTTTGCAAAAATATTAGTTGTTAGCAGAATTAATGTTTCAGATCTTTGTTCCGCATATCGTCATTTATGAATCGTTTTTTGTAAATCGACTTATTCAGTGTTTTTGGTATTTTATATTTATTCTGTCATTTCCAAACGATGTTCTTGTATAGCGTCCTTCGAAAAAACAAAAAGTAAAAAAATTGATACACAGATTAAAAGGTCCTTGTGGGATATCAAGGAATATTTCATAATTGAAAAAAATGTAATTTGTGCAGTAAAAAATATAAAAGTAAACTGTGGGAACGCCTATCATGCCACTTTGATGTAGTCACTGTAATTGTTATAGTGAGTATTGAATTGTTTCCTGTAAATAAAATAAACATCAGGGGTCCTCAATAAGTGAAAAGTACCGTTTCCAAACGATGTTCTTAATTCCACGAGGGACACGAATAGTACTTAAAATATTAATGGTCAATATTAGAAATTTGGTACACTTTTACGACTATTTTTGATTTTACAGTGAAGTTCCAGTTTTATGGTTAGAAAAAGATTGATCTTTGCTGCACTGCATGAATGTACGATTTCAAGTAAAATAATAATTCAGAATATTGACCTCTGAATATTTTATAAAGTCAGCAACATTTTGAATAAATATATTTTATGACAAATCAAATCTGTAAAACTTGTACAACTGTTTATTACACATTTATCCCAGTTGTTTATAGTTTTTTCAGTTTTGTTTCAATTTATTCTTGGTGGCGTTCGCTTATGGTTCCTGTTGAGCATGAGTGTCCTGGCCAAATAAAATCGAAATGTAGATGTGTTTAATATCCGTTTATTCCAAAACATTACTTTCAATTTAACGTTTTTCCTGAAAGCATAACATCGAGATCTGAGAGAGAGAAAATTGTAGTAAGACAAAAGTTTCAAAGATTACATTCAGGTAGCAGGAATTATGACATTGGGAGTCATGTATCACAAGTCTGAGATAAATAATCCAAAAAATATTATAAAATTTCTGATTTGGGACGTTTATGGATTCAGAAAAGGCAAACTACTCATACAAGATGATGTCCAATCTTAACTGATCAATATTTATTTATACAGAATAAAAAAAATAAAAAATGTCGCTCAAGTTGAGCAAATCAATGTGGCATTTGTGCATGATTTTACCTTAGTAGCACCGTTTGGCTTTAATAAAAAATATTATATGAAATATAAAACTTTGGTGGAAAATTAAAAGCAGTTTGTCATTTCAAGGCATCTAAAAATTTATTTATAAATAAACCGTTATAAATTACAGATTATTACAAGAAAAAGGGTTAAGTCAATATGGTGAATTAAGAAAGTAGATGTAGGTATTTTACCTAAGAGCCAAGGAGTCATAATGATCATTTTGCTACCGCAGCTGCTGAATAATGAACAGTCATCTTGTATTCACAGAAGCAAGAGATCTATGTACAATCGTTATATACTTTTTACGATCTTTGGCTATTGTCAACAGTTGGGGATTGTTTCAAAGTTAACATTTAATTATATTGATTTTATGCTTTAAAACGTGATCTTCTGATTCCGAGAAGGTTTTAATTTATAAACATCTTTGAATTTGTAAGTCAGTTGCTTTGATCTCTTATGAATTTTCATGATCAAAAAGAGCACACAAACAAAATTTTGCGAGTACGGCTGAGCTTTTCAGTAAAATATTTAGGTAATCGGTTTTAAATGTAAAAATACAGAAAAGCTTTTAATGATAAACATACTGCTCTTAAACTGTTGGTGAATATTTTTGACAGGTAAGCACATTTTATCATCTCAATTTTCATTGATTATAATGAATTCATGAGAATCATTATCCTATACTGGTTGTTAAGAAATTATTGAAATTTTATAATGGCTGTTTCATCAATGTAACGAAAGTAACAATTGTTACTTTTGAGTGCGTTATTACAATATAAGTAATAAGTTACCCTTAAAACAATTACGGATAGGAATAAATGAATTATGCTCAACAGAAACACACTTAAGCATTTGTTATTTTTCAATGCCATTACCAATATCAGAAAAGCCAGATATTATATTAAATACGAGGAGACACGTCTGGCGCATTGTATTGTGTGGTATAAAATTAAAAAATATAAATTTGATATAAACTGTTGGTGTATTACGCTTAATTTTAAAATATGTACCAGTTTGTATACATTGAAAAATCGAGCCAAGACTTATAAATTTCATACCAATTTTTCAAGTTCCTTTTCATTCAATTCAAACATGAACTAAGCATGCTAAGTTTTCCCTATCTACTCGAGCGAAAATGCAAATTTTAAAAAGTTGTGGGCGTACTGTACACAACACGTTCGATTTCAGCTTCACCAGCAAATATTAAAAACCATATAAGTTTCCCCGTTTTTTTGCTCATTCATGTGCCATACGTAACATGCACGGACAGTTTTAAGTATAACCAAATTATCGATTCTGATTGGGCCATTCGTCGTTTGCTATGTACAACATCAATTGTTATGGAAACTCGTTATTATTCTTGCTCGTGCCCTACCGGAAATATCGCATTCCAACATGTTATATAATTAGATCTCCAAAAAGCCATAAATAAACCCCACCAATTTGTTTGAATCGGTCACTTACATTGTTCCGTATCTACGAAGAGCAAAACTGAAAGGAGACATATGGCAAACACGCTATTAAGATGAAGATTATCCTTTCAAAGTCTGCATGCATTCAACAAAGATTATGTTCGAATTTAAAGACGAAAGCATCATGCTGCCGAATTCATAGGGATCTTTTACAAATTATTTTGAGCTAGCCCAGTTGAAATCTATAGTTCAAACTTGGATTGATATGAATTGGTGTAATAAAAACGTCACACGTGTAGTGTTTTTTCGAAAAAATTGGAAAACACAAGCAGATGGTTTTTTACAGCTTTTAAGGGCAAATGAGAAACTGTCAAGGGATCATAAGAGATCATGGATTCAAAACACATATGCCATTCTCGAAATTCAAAGTAAAAGATCAACGATGATGAGCCCTTTTATACGAAAAAGTGACGAAAAGCCATTAGGTTAACGCACGCAAACTTGTAATTTGATCTTACATATTTGAAAATTGTAATAATGTCTTCTCTCAACGCCATGTAACTCACAAAACCCCAAAAATTTGCACATGTGCAACATGCATGTGCAGTTCTATCTTATGGACTAAATAATGCAAAGATTTTCATAGAATGTTTGTACTATTTGCTGTTTTACATTTTCTCCTTAGCTTTTATCTATTGCGTGTCTTAGTTCCATCCTCAAATTAAATGTTTTTGCTAAATGTGCCTTTTTTATCGAATTTAAATTTGTGAGACGTAAGGTTTTAGCAAATTATGAAAACTTTGTAGAAATTAGTTGTATTTTTATTGATGACATAGTAAAAGTACTGAAATGTTTCTGTTCGTAGAGCTGTGATTTAAATCAACGGTGATACAATGCATGCTGAAAACAACAAAAGGATGAATAACCAACATTTGTGGAGCAACTGCAAACAAAACTGCTATTGTTACTTCAATTATACAGACGGGCGCCCAGAAAAAGGTGCGTTCATCTTTAAGATATCCAAAAAGAAAACGGACAATGCATATAAAAAATTACCTATATCAGATCTTTCAAGGGTTCTGAATCCGGATTATAAGTTGTTAGATTTTCTGGGATCCTTTAGTGCAATTAAGATTTTTCGGTCGATACATTTTTAATGAAAATTGAAAACACAATTCTTCACAATGCTCGTGAATTCCTTCTGGTGTTGTTACAGACACTAAATTCTTCTGCAGTTATTTTCATGTTTGTTTCTTCAGTTGCTTATGTTATTCATACTTATGCATTGTACGTAGCAGATGTAAAAATGTAACAGGGATTTATGTCTCAAAGCCAACTTTCATTTGTAGAGGCAAGGTGATAATGTGTTATTACTTTTGTAATAGAGCATGCTTAAAAATCTTTGCAGTTTCATCAATTCAAAGAAAACTATAAAGCAAATATACAGGCAATTTTAATAAACCGAGTTATTTATGCATAATTTTTGTGTGTAAGTAATGGTAGGATGGCTCTCTGATTTATTACGAGTTTTATAAAGTCAAATCTTGGTTCGCTTACTAGTTTAATTCAAATTCTGATTCAATATTTTTCCAGTGAAGTAATGGAGGTGGAAGACCTATTATGTTTAATTGCACCAAAATGAACAAAACAAACAAAGCAGCGTTCAGCATTAACAACCGTTGAAATAATAAGCTGGCAATAAATCTCTAGTTATTATTATTACTATTATTCATCGTTCAAATTCTAATTGTTTCAATAAAATTCATCAAATTATCAGTAAAGTTTCAATAAAGCTAACAGATAAATTTATAATCATCGTATATTATAATATAACCAATAATACTAAAGTCTAGAAGGCAACCAAATAGAAAATGTGCAGAATACCATGACAAAGATTTCATTCCAGTTTCCAGTCCTTTGATTTCTTTTCTTCTATGTTTATCTTATATTTGCTACCAATACTTTCTCCAAACGCCTGGCATATATTTATGTTTTACGGACACCTTGTGTGTTTCTCCGTATCTTGTGAGTTTTATTATAAAACCGGCTGTAAGTTGATTGAGATATATAACCTTTTACATAACTTAACATGCTTACAATAAAATGAATGAGACTTGAACTTCGGAAGTTATTTTTAATATCATTTCGGTACATGTTTTGAATGATATGAAATTCAAAGGTAATGAATGTCCTGCCGTTTTTGTGTTGTTTGTAAATGTACACACAGCACACGTCATTTCAGCACGTTTTCGGTTTATAATCCTGCATCTTAGAAATATTAAAAAGATATATGAATATACACGTTAAATTGGGAGGTGGTGATTAAATTATTTTTGACTTCTCTTCTTTTTTTATGTACACACCGTGTTTAAAGATAAAAATAATAATAAGAGCTGTTTATAAAATAAAGATGAAAATAAATTTTCAATTTGTGAACGTAAAAAAATGTTAAAATTAAAAAAATCAAACGTACTTATAATAAAGAATAGTATATTTTATTTTAATTCATTGTTTTGCAGATTATCATATTTAGATCAAATGGTAAACAATAATAATTTGGGGACCATATGTTGTCCTTTGAAATATTATAGCACATTTAAAATGCCCACTTAAGCATCAACTTTTAAAATTATCACATTAAATTTTCATTTAATTATTATTACGGAGGAATGGAAGATTTATTTTACGCAATTCCCAAAATTTATGTTTAACTGTTGCCAATTAAGAAACCATATTATTAGCAACACTACTACCAATCACGTAAATGGTTATAACAACAGCTAAAAATCAAATTAAGAATTTTGCAAAACTTTGACGATATTAAATATAAGTGTTACCGTGAGCTGTTTTACTAACATCAAAAGATGGTGTAGGTCAAAATACTCGTTCGGGCATTTATATTTTTGAATGAAATTCACACAGAGTAGAAAGCGGCTTCATATGATCCAAGACCACATTAGCAAAAATCTACCAAAATATCTAACTTCTAGAGATTAGAATTTCCGCATTTTGTTATTTTTATGTTTGTCATTACTTTGCATGTTAACATAGTAAAAACAAAATGCGGACATTGTGCTTTTCTATGCACATAAACACATTTATGCTTAACGATTACCAATTAAAAATCCATATAATTAGCAACACTAATGGCAATCAAGTAAAAGAGTTATAGCAAAAGCTGTAAATCCAATTAATAAGCTTTGACGACAATATATATACGTGCTAACACTGGGTAAAATTGGACAGTTTAAAGATGGAAGTTATTCGGAGACGTTGTAGCTGACAGTAAATAAAAGGGTCTAGGCCTCTTTCCCGGGGGGTCACTTCCCCGGCCGAAGTCTTTTGCCCGGGGAGCACTTTCCCCGGGCGGCCCTTTCCCCGGGAACTTTTTGCCCGGGAGACCTTTTCCCCGGG
>JAQFYG010001956.1:0-16533 GCA_034694325.1 Entomobrya corticalis
CCTTACCACCACCTCCGCGGTGATGCCCTCCATTCTACCTCATCATCAGCAGCAGCATCAAATCATATCACGGGTGGGTAACATTTATCCTGCTTTTTATTAGCTCTCCGTTAAATTTAAGTTTGAAGGAGAGAACATGAAGCAAAAAATTGCATTTTTTTTCTTTTCCTTCTACTCATCATTTTCCCGAAAATAATAGCACAAATTTTATGATTGAAATAGCTTCACTCACTGAGAAAAATTGAAAAGAAGCTTAATAACTTATTTTTTATTAGTAACGTGAGCAAGCGCATATCCATGCACACATGACGCAGTGTTCCTTCATGTGTGATGATCTGAGACAGAAAAGGTAAATAGCTTCATCAAAACCAACAAAATTCAATATTTTCATGGTCTAATTGAGTTTTTCCCTTCACATCACACATCACATCATCATCCCAAGTAAAGTAGGAGAGCATCGTTACGACTTCCTCTCTGTCTTTTCTCCCGTTTTACGGTTTTAATACATTTTTATCGTTTCCCCGTTTGCCACTATGTCATTCGTACTACCTTTAAATACCTTTCTCTTTTACTTCGCCTTGCTGCTTGACACATACAGACAAGTCTATAAGGTCTACGTCGTGTCCTCCAACCCATTTCCGCGTTCAAAAAACTTTTCCAAGGTACTTCCTTTTTAAAGAAAATGAGTATATACATGGTCAAATTACAAAATAATAATTGTACAAAAATCTATGTGTCTGCACTTGCTTGCAAGCATTATAAAACATGTAAATGACCTTTAACGTAAATATCGGGTTAAAGACCAGTAGAATAACTTTCACCATTATTATAAATGTTCAAATGACGTCAACCTGAAAAAAAACGAAGATGATACACAAGTTGATTAAAAAGCATACACAAGTAATGGAATACCAATAAATCATTGTTACCCTCCTCAAGGCTTTAAAATAAGCTCCAAGCAAATGGCCTTGTTTTGTCTCGTTTTTCTATTTGCTACATCCGGGAAACGACTAGAGAAACAGATAGACATACCTTATCATCAACTGCTTGACGCTTTGTCTGTTTTTTATATCTTTTCTCTAGATCTTTCTCGATGATACAATACCCATCATCATCACAATCATTTATGCCTGTCATTGACATGTCCCTGGGCAAAAATAGAAAATAACTAATACTAATGAGTTGTAACTCTTCAAACTTTTATGATGGCACCTTTCTCTTTAAAAAATGAAATAAAATCCAACATATAAAATGAAAGCTGACATTTATTGTTTTTGAAGGACAGCCTTGTAGTGTGTCGTTAGCCTTTTCATTTAGGCATGTATGAGCACAAGCAGCAACGGGAAAGGAAAAGAGAAAGGTGGTAGACAACGAAGAGTACATAATAATAAGCATGTACGAAAGTACTTTTTAGGTGTATCTTCCTCCACACTCCACTCGACAATCCACTTCATTATTCCATCCATCTATCCACTTCTTCAGACCAAGAACATTGAAAAGGAAAAACGCTTTCCTCGTCACGTCTCCGTCCAACCCACACACATTTACACAACAGCAAAGCTAGCTCAACGCAACAAACGCAAACGCTCTATTTTCAAGGCTTCGCTCACACTCAACTCAAGGTCTTCCCCGATTAGAATTTTCTCCATCCTTCTAACCCACCACCACACCACCATTTCTCCGACTTTCTAGTTTACAAAATGCTAGCTGGTAGGCAGAGCAAACCAGCGAGAAAAGTGATATTATCAGCAGCAAGTAGCAAAGTGAAAGCAGAGAGAAAATGGCGAGTAGTAAAGCATCTAAATCCAAGGGATTGTTGCTTTCACCTCGATGTCCACCCACACGTTTTATTCATTTTGTAACTAGCTAGATCTCATCACACAATTTATGTCTATTCCGTAATAGCTATTTTGTATAAAATTTTTACTAACTTGCGCATCCATAAATTTTACCTTCTGTTCGTCCTATCTGTCGGACCGAAACAACGGTAATTTATTATTACACAGGCCTTTAAAGCTATTCATCATTTGCGTTACCTATTTTAAAGGCTGTACAAGAACATAGGCATGATCAACTTCGTATTAATAATCGCAATCGACGTTCTCTTTTGTACTACACAAACACTCGTTTTGAATTGGTTGAAATGAGGAAATAGGAAGAATTGAAGAAAATGAAATTTCTAAAATGCATTCATGGACACGTCAAAATTTAATTTTCATGGTTCTTCCGGGAAATTTAAAGAGGAAGATAAATATATTTAGTTTTAGACTTGTGGTGGTGGCCTCGTTCTTAAGTTTCGCTGCTCTTCTCAGTTTGATGTCTTATTTTTCCTCTATGATTCGATCCTCATCTGTCACTCTGTGTCACTCAAACAAACATGAAAATAGAAATATATTCCTACCTAAGCAGCTTTTCTTTCTCGTGGGAAATGAAGGATTAGGTAGTAAACAACTTCAAAAGGATGACGACCATGAACCATGTCATTCGTTTGGTGATCTTTCAAAATACTGAGCGTCTCGAGGACAAACTACAAAGGCGGAAAAGTGTATAAATAGAGAGAAAGTGAGGATCTATGTACATTAATAAAAGAGAAAGCACACTCATATTTCAACACTACGTTGGTATGTTTTCTATATGTATGATGATCAAGATTCGGCGAATTTTGGTTCAGGGACGTTTACCTGGAATCCAATTCCACGCGCTGGTCCTAAATGAATCGGTAGCAACAACAAAACTTTTCACAGGAAATGAGTGTTCCAGCGAAGCAGTCAGAGCGACTACATAATATGAAGGAATAGAGGGACTCGTGGATGGTGGAGCTCTGATTCTGGTGCTGGAGAAAGTTTTCATATTGGCACGTGCCCCCAGTTTTAACACTTTCTCTCATGACCTACATAAGGGAGCTCATGCACGAGCTGGAGGATATATACATATTTATCCATATATACACATTAAAGATATTTATACCTATATACGTTTTACATAACCACCTTACATATAGGCATATGATGCATATATACATAAAATTCACTGGCACATTTATTATAATGGATGGAAATATTAAGCATGTGTATCCCTCTCCATTCGCTTTCACTAGCGAGCACCATATCCCTTCAATGTTAACGGAAACAAAGCTAGAGAGTGAGAGACGGAGAAGAGCAGCCTTCCGGAGAAAGCACGCTCACTTTCCATCTCCTTGCCTTGCCACACTCTCCCACTCAGTTCAAGTGAAAGTCCTTGAGATGAAAGCAGCCAGAAGAAATTCATTTTTCTATGAGCAATATACTACCAGTCAACAAAAAGATAGAAAACTTTCCTTAGAAAATCTCTTACCAAAAATATAAATAAATACCAGCAAACTATCAGTATGCGTATACAATAATGTAAAAATCCACTTAATATTTTATCCTCTTCAAAATAAAATCCGCCTCTATGTACTTCAAACAAAACTAATCTCTCAAAGAGAGAAACAGAGAATTATTCGGAAATTGAAATTATGTTGGCGAGGACGACCCTTCAACTCAGCATAACTGCTTCATTTCCTGTATTCCACGTTGTATTCGTTCGTTCGAAATAAATAAATTGTTACTTTTCATCAAACATGTACTTTTTTATTTTAATTATCATCACGATCATCTTCATTCTTTTTTCATTATCGACATGCCTTGTTATAGATTAGAAATGCATAAGAATAATAATATATTACTTATAATTAATAATATTTGATGTATCTTCTTTTGTAGTAGTACGTAATAATAACATCTTAAAATTCTCATCATTATTTATAATGTACAATACACGGGATATTTACAAATAATATATTATCATATATAATATTATCTCGATGCCTTACAAATGACAAATCAATTGGAGCAGTAGTAACAGTACTCAATTTAAATAAGCACACGTAAACACACATATCCTTTTCCAGTACTTATAGTACTGTTGTGTAAGAGAGTTATATTGCATACCATATCTATATACATTTAATGGGGATTGTAGTAATAATATTATTTTATATCACGTCATTTTTTCTTTTGAAAAGTGCAATAGCTTTTCAAATAATAGCGAATAAAAACTTTCTCTCGATTTATAGATATAACTTATAATTAGTAAACATCCTGTAAACCTTCATCCTGACGTTTTGCTATCTTCAATGTGTCGCCATTTGCGCATATTATCGGTAAAGTCACAACACATTGATTTTCATGAAAAAGTGTATGGATGATGTATTTATTGAAAAAGAGAATATTAAATGCGTTATTGTAGGACATTACTCAAGTACAGAAACATATTTTTGCGAAAGTGGAAAACATCAGCTTTCTCCGCCTTTTCTTTAAAAACCTGATGAAATATGAAAACTTACGAAAAACTGAAACAAATATACCAGGACTTAAAATACATAAAACAGCAGCTCGCACCTAATATGACTTAGCTCAATTAATGATTTGCGTAATCTTAAAGTAAAGCTACTTCGCAGGATTGTAGTTTGTGGTACACAAATAAAATAATAGAATGCTATGTAATAAAAATCTGTGTTCTCGAAGTAGATATGGGACATTAAATTACTGTACTATTAAATTTACATGGCTATACACACAAAAATGTATTACAACAAATAATTCTACCTATTAAAAAATTACATACCTAAATGACACATTTAATGACAAATCGGTAGAGAAAAACAAATGTTTGAATCAACACGCATTTACTATAATAGTTTCGAAATATAAATTGCTGCAGTATTTGTTTTCTACAGATATGCAATTACTACAGCAAAACATGTCGCATCATTTACCTGCATGCTACTGCATCTGTCCTTACAATTTTATCTTGTTAGAGAACGAATCACCAAATTTAAACAAAAACTAAAAAATTTCCCTATTGCACAGTTTTCAGTACTACCAAAATTAGTCGATCTACTCACAAGACACAAACGTAATACATACACCCTTTCATCGTGGAAAGTATAAACAAGTTAACAAAATGATTATCGCTTATTTATCTACCTTTTAAATTAACTAACAGTATTAACAATGATTAAGTATTGAATTACATAATAAGATTGTTAATGTGGGGGTGGATTGTATTTAGCGAAAATTCAATGTCCACGGAAATTGCAGTGATATATGGTTTGTGGCACAATTATGCAAGAAAATAGCTATTGACAATCTATGTTTGTTCTTTGGATACTCCTCAATTAATAATTTTAATTTTTTATAATAGTGCGTTGCGTTATAGGACAAGCCAGTTTATATTTCTAATGCATAACTCCCACACAACCGTTTTAAAAATTACTAATAGTAATACATGTATATATATGTTATGGAATACCGAGTTAACCATTAAGTTACATTTTATTATATTTATACTGGATCAAATGTGATTGGAAAACAGCACTTTTCATTATGTCGGGAGACAGGAGGAAACAATTTATGTCAATAAAAAAGGTACATTATCATATTATAAAGTTAGGATGTATAAGTAACTATTCTATTTTTATTTTCTATATACCACTTTTGTAAAAAAGATTTTCACTTCAAGAAGGAAAACAACTGTAATAATTTAATTTTAGTAATTTTTAAAAATCATGGCATATAACGCATTGAAGATTTTTTACTTATTATTGTTGTAATTTGATAAAATTTTTATATAAGGCATGTCCATGGCAGAAAAAAATGCATAGTATTATTTACTAATTTTACAAACTAATAGTATCAAACCATTAGGGATGGCTTAGAAGAATAAAAATGAAAGAAAGTAAATGCTGGTAAATGAATAAATAATGTAAGGAGTAGTGTTCTGGAAAAATAGTTTTCGAGGGAACGAATGAATTAATACATTTATATTAATTTGACGTTATTACCTATTATATTTAACACGCACCACAAGTAAAATGCTTCATATTATGCCTTAAAATTTCTCGTCCTGGAATGCCGTCCTTTCTCCTAAACATGCTTTTACCCGATATCTGTGATACTTTATCTCTGTGCAGTACAATCGTTCGTTTTTTTAGAAAATTCCATGCATCCACCGTTTCTATAAAAAGGTTTTTTTGTAACTATTATATGCTTACGTTACGTACACACGCAGGTACAATTGTCCGTACATTTTCATTCCTGTGTAAAAACCGTCCTGTAACCGAATTTATGCCGTGCCACTGCACTAACATTTTCTTCAGCCTAATATACTAAGAAATAATTTGATTAAAATTAAAGCTACTGTAATCGAATAGTATATCTAATAATATATGCGTTTGACGTTAGACTAGACCGAATATAATTTTCGTAGCATTAATAATAAGTTGTAATTATTAAATTAAGCGAGAATATTTTGAAAGTTTATAATATTTTATATATGTAGTTATTATAAACGTTTTTGAAATGGTCATCGGATGGCTTAAGAATGCATTTGCTCATTTTGCTCATCATATTACCTATTACTTTGCTCCTTCAATAGGTCAATTTGTTGAAAAATAAAGAGATGAAGGCAAGATGATACAGTAAAGAAGAGGGAAAACTAAAATATCGGAGTATGTAGTTGTTTACATAGGTAATATATTTTGTTAGTCACTGTACTCGTGTAAATGGTGTGGAGTAATAATGTGTAATATAGATATTTAGTAAAAGCGCGGTGTTTAGTCGACACCGGCAAATCCTTGAGAGCCCTCGATTGCTTTCACTAGCTTTTCCTTGAGCTGTTGGTAGCTTTCGTAAGGGGGTAAGTCCAAACGGTTAAAACTGGAAGAGTAAATCAAAATTTGGATACGAACATGTACGTAGAAATTGAAAAGTTTGGAAATACAATTTACCATGTATGGGCACGAGGATAATTATCGGGCGTTCCCCATTTCTCGATAGTAAACAATTGCGGTCCATTGGATCCGTAAAGTTCTTTAAAACCATTCATTGGCACTCGAGAAGTTCCCGTCACAAACTGCAGCAGCCTAGCTCTCATCTCATTGTTAAACGATAGCACCACCTGTATCGTTGACAAAGGTAACATGCATTGTGATAAAGGCAATCAGAAACATAAGCCCTTCAGGCTGAAGTGGATATACAATACGTACCCTCCAGAACCACTGGATCACAATGTGGTTTGGATGATAGTCTCCCTTGTAGACTGTGTTCTGTTTCCAGTCCTTAACGTCAATGTTCTGGATGCCGCACATAAGAAGCTCCAGCTCGTTCTCGTCGAAAATCTTAAGAAGATGTAGTGGTATAATGTCATTGAAACCTTTGAGAAAAGCGTTCATTTGCTCCTGAATACGGGACACGAATCTCCATTCTATCACCAATCTAAGAAGCAGAAAAAAATAGGCATGAATATTATCCAATCCTATATTATTGACGAAACTTTATTGAAAAGACTTCCTAATTAATGTTTATTCCACATACTTAATGTATTCCATTTTGTTCTCGTTGGTCACAGGAATCTGAGCACCATTTGGTTTCAGTTCGCGTTGACTGGTAATACCAAAAGTATCCTCATCCACACAAAACGTAAGATCCAATTCAGCGGGATCATTGTCTCTAATCCAAAGCAAGGACTTGTGATACTCTGAATCTACGCTTTCCATATCTTCTTGTTCAATTGACTTGCCCAGCATCATTTTGTAGAAGGGACGAATAAAAAACGCTACAGAGAAAAAATTTACATTGTGAACAATAAATTGTCTATCTCCATAATATATATACAACTTTATATAGGATTAAATTGCAACACCATTTTACCATCTAAGAGCTTTCCATGAAAAACGGCCATTCCTGCGACTCGTCCAATAAACTCAAAATAGCTCAAATGGTCATCATTACAGATGTTGGAGATAGGGTTAATCTGCAAAGTGTAGTTGTCCCTGAAAATTCATTAAATACAAAATTGTTGTTATTATACGTAATCAAATGCATCAGTCGTTTTGCTTGAAAATGATATTTACTCACATGGCAGAGTATTCGAAAAGCCCATAGTACGGATTGAACATTTCTTTGCTGAGATAGAAGAACCATTCTCTGGTTAGACCACCGTAATCTAGTCCGGGTTCCCCGTCAAATTCTATCCACAATTTTGTCTTTAATTGCTCCGGTCGGGTGACTTGCGAAATAATTCGATACGAATCTTCCAAGATGTGAGATCGGCGCACTTTAATCTCCATCTTGTTAGGCACACAAGCCTATTAAAAAAATTGGATTTGATTAAGATGAATATTATGTCAAATACGCTGTGTACACAACCATACCTTCAAATTACTAAAATAGAAATCGATTACAAAGTAAGTCATGTTGGAAATAAAAGTTTCAACATGAGTGCACTTACAGGACGTTTAAGTTGAGATTTAAAGTATTCATATTTTCTTTTATAATCCCTAGAATATGGAATCGCCTGTCCAGCAATTTTTGGATTGGACAATCTGGGATCTTCCCATTGCGTTGTTCTCGTATTATGATCGATAAAAAATATACGTCCATCAGTGTGCAATCTTTCCTCCCATCCATCTGGTAGCGGACCTAGTTCGTCATGCCGTGGCCTCGAAGGTCTTGCAGGACCAGTGCTCGGTGGAGTTGGTGATGGCTTTCCTGTTCTTGGATCTATCCATGTTGTCGTTTTCTTGTTGTGGTCGATGAAGAACACTCTTCCACTAGGTGCTACTTGAGCTGACCATCCGTCAGGAAGGCCCTCTGCATTTATCGTCATCTCTGAATTGCGCCGAGAATTGCTGGCGGAGGCGCTCTCGCTTTGTGGTGAATCTGTTTGACTCTGGTTCTGACTAGAAGAGGCGGAGGACTGCTCGTCCTCGTCACCTGAAATGTGAAATCGCCGCCCGATTTCACTCATTTCATGAGCCACACTTTCCGCTGTTCGTGTGAGTCCCGGCGCACTAAAGAGGGAAGCAAAAAAGGTTTAATTATTTGTCCAGATTTTTGCTTTTTAGATAGTTCGAATACTTTGATTAAAGGAAGTATTTAATTTTTATATCATTGTACCCAGGCGTCGGGGGATCCCACTGTGTTGTCTTTTCATTGTGATTAACATAATACGTTCTTCCATTCGCGTCTTGTCTCTCCTCCCATCCAGGAGGCAGAGCGGGAACGCTATCATTATTTGTACGAAATTGTTGGGTTCGGCTTTCCCCCTGACTTGAAGAAGGTCCCGGCAACGCGGGTGGCTCGGGTTGAAGAATTTCCCAACTACCGTCCGTTTCACTACTGCTCGAACTGGACGCTGCTGTTGCAGACGCGATTGGAGGAGGAGGTTGCGAAGCAGTAGATGAGGTGACAGTAGATTCTGCAGGTGGTGGAGCTACAACTTCATCTACTTCTACTGGGACCACATTTCCATTCGTCTCTGCGGTCCCATTACTACCTTCTGGTGCTTCGGATGGATCTGGGATAAATGCAGCATAAATATTCAACGTGCCTTTGACTTTACTCCTTTGGCTACGTGGTTGCAGGCTTATTTTCTTTGGAGGGATTGTCCTACTGTCCGCTTCCTTTGGAAGGGAAAGTAATTGCAATTCGATAAGTCCTAGAAAGTCATCACGGGTCAATCTGTTTTCGTCAAAAACTTGTAGCAGCAATTTGTGCTCCGATGGAATCACCCGGAATACAAATTCTTCTTCCCATGTCGGATTTAGTGTCTAGATTACAATGAAAAACTTGGATTAAAACATGTTTAAGATTGTCTATTATGTTGGTTCATGTTAATTACGCTTGACTTGACACTTAACGAGTACACGTACCCTCTTTTTTGTTTTAGTAAGAACGGAGTCAATAGTAGCCTGCGAATCATCACTATTGATTGGGATCAAGTCGATTCTTACATATGGGTCACTAGAATAAATATAAATGGCATGAGAAATTTCAATATTTATTGCGATTCAGTTAAAAATTACACAACAACACCGATTAGAATTTAAAAAATAAGTCTTTACCTGGCACCAAAAATATCCTTCCGCGCAAGGCCATGGCCTGCTATTACTTTTAGTCGAAGTAATTTCGTTGCCTCGTCCGTCTAAAATATCATCATTTTATTATATATATTATACAGTGTTGTTAATCATTAAAATCGCCATTCATTATTAGTTCAATTCGCTCACACAATTAACTCAATTCAGCGATACTTGAATGAACATGAAAGTATACACAATACAACCGAAAATTTAAAAAAGAAATTCACCTGATTTTGACTTGGATCAAATCCATAAATTTTAGCCCCGGCCATTGCTACTTTTGTTTTGAAGAAACTTTGCTTCCATTGAGGGGACCTCAGTTAATTTGATTGTACTCCAGTAACACAATTTGTCACTTTTTCACGGTAAATACGTTCGTTCTTTACTTTTTTCTTGTTCAGTTCAGTATAAAGTTTCAGCAATCAATACTGTATGGTATTCTCCAAAGGATCATTTACACATTTGTTGACGTGACGCTATCTATCTGGAAAACCAATTAAATTTAAATCCATTATATAGATGACAGACATTTTTGTGGTTTTGATTTTATTCGCACATACTAGGCACGCTTGTGGACAATTCTCTATTCTTTTATTTTAGAAGAATGTATCATCAGTTCACAACCCATCTAATTTGGACTTCGATTTCAGCCACCGTAATGAACTTAATAAAGAAATGCTATTATGTTGCTCTACTAGAGTTCCTTAATAGCACCAAAATTTTAAAGGCCGTTTAACCAATAATTGATAATACATTTACACCATATTTCACACATCCTTCCTATACAGTGACAACAGTGACGACAAGATGACAAAATAGAATTCTACAAATTCGACCTACACTCGGCTACAGTATTCATCTCGTTCTCACATTTAGTCACTCTGCCAAATAAGATTACAGACGCGAGGCGCCCCTCCCTCCTCCGGTGACCATAGCTTTTCCTTTCATTCTTTTTTGTGTTTACTACCAAAACGGCCGCCTCAATTCTCAATAATTCATTTCAAATATGACAAATTCAATTATCAACAACAATACTTTCGTTTTGGTGGTATACTCAGCGTGCAAAGCAATTATTTTTAATATTCGGCAAAATTATTACGAAACATATAACGATAAAACTAATAGAGTCGAAGAGTGGCATAAAATATACTTTAATTTTGTCGGTGGTACTGATACATGCAAATTTAAGCTAAAAGATCCTTCCTATTTATCACGTCACGTCACCCTCACATATCCTCCTTGACATAAACTCTGACAAATATGATGACTAACAATCTGCATGCTTACAAAAACTAATTGACTAGTATTTTACAGCACATGTTCAATTGCAACAAAATACAATACTTTAGTTATTTAGTGATCACAAACTTGATTTAAAAAACCACCACTGCATAAGACGCAATACAGCTATAGGACTACTGTGACCAGTGATGTATGGTGGTGGCAATGACGACTTTTCGAATGAGAGGGGGACTCGATGAAAAATAATAACATGCAATTATGATGGCGCATATACACTACCTTTAATATAAATGCACCTGTACTTGCATATTTGATATTATGCGCATATTCCTTTAATTTAATAAGTTAATGTGCATTGTGCACATCATTATAATCAACTTAACTCATCAAATCAAATACATAATCAAAATGCAATAAATCTAACCAAACACTCCTTTCATCTTTCCTACTACTTCTTTCGTCTCAATTTTTTTCCTAACAATATATGTGCCTAAACCGAGTAATAAACCAAAATGTGTGCTTGAACAAGAACATTAAAGCTTAATGTTAATTACTTGGTAAAATATTTAATTTTTGTGCGTTTGTTTATATTACCATTGATTATTAACGTGCACACACTGCAAAGGAAAATACTATAAAGTATAGTCTGTTCAGAGTAATTTTTCTCTCCTCTTTCCACACTTATTGAACTTGCTCACTCACTTCAACAACTTCTTCAACTTATTTTTCTGCTCTTCTGCTCCGCCTCACAATTAACTGCTCACCAAACTTTTAATGATGTTGATGGTATTATTATTCATATACGCATAACATTTAATACAACAAAATGAAGACGAGGATTACATCCTTGTCGTCATCATCAATGTTTTCCTCAGAAACACCCCCACACCAACCAAAACACTGATACTAGAGCTCCACTGATATTAGTTTATTGCACTACTTTATTTATTTATTTAGTGTAATTTTATCGTTATTACACGATATATTATAGATATTCCTTTCGAATTCCTTTCTTTACATCTGTATTTCTGCTGCAAATTGCAATTATGACTTCTTCAAATTGTTCAGTGCTTTTTCAAAGTGTTTTACGAGGTGTGTGCTTTGGCATGCATGACCCGAAAAGAAAAACGGGATACCTGCTGAGTGCTGAATAGTGCTGATTAACCATCACAAGTTCTCTGTACCTTTCTTTTATGCAAGGTGTACTTGCTAAAAACGTACTTATTTGTTACCAAGAAATTGTACAAAAGACCAGATCAAAAGGACCAGACCAAGATCGTCATCAACAGCAGCAGAAGAGAGACGAAGAAGACGATGAATAACAAACAACAATATGCATCATAATATAACTTTTTAACTGATTGACTGTGTTCGAGAGGGTGGATGATGATGATTACGATGATTTTTTAGTTAAGTTTAGGACGAAAAGGCAAAAGGAAAGGAGATGATTATAATGAGGTAGTATACACCACAAGCTTATTTATTACTTTAACATGAGAAGGAGGAATAAAGCGAAAAAGGAAGGATATGATTTTGCTGCATCACCATTTTTATACCATATTAAACCCAAACAACAGCTACGTTCTACTACAATACTACCACTTCTCAGATTACCTATTCACTTCATCCCATTTTTACTATTTTATGTGCTATCATGACTGCGTGTATACTTGTGTTAAGTATAACACGAAAATATTATGGCTCTATATTCCATATACCTTACTCTTAGAGGAACAACAGGCACAAGTCACAAGTTATATACATGTGCATGTTATAGTCGTTTATTCTCTGGCAATAAAAAATGCATACTTCATACCGCCACCATATCACTCACTTTACTTTATTTTTGCTCGTAAGTCAAGTGATAGAAAACATAAAAAAGTGTCCTGCTATAGATTGCATCACCATTACACATTATAAAAACATGTAAAAAATTCTAAATAATATATTCTCATTGCCACGTATGGCGACTTTTTTTTATTCCCCAATCCTTATACTCCTGCTGCTGCATGCACTCTCGAGTCAAGTCATCATAATCGTAATAATAATCGTATCATGTCATGTCAAAAAATATACAAAACGAGCAGCAGCGAAGTAGCGAGCAAAGAGGAAAGTAAAGTGGTCCATGTTCGTCATTTAGAATATAATAGTGCGTCACCAACAAACTCACAGAGAAAAACAGCTACAAATGCAATCATACTTTTGTCAGCCACTTTTTTCCTCTTATCTGAAGTATCAATGGGCCGGGAATCGGGACCGAAGGACAATAAATGATAGAATAATAATATGTATAGAAATGTTGGCAAGAATTTGTGGTGGTTGATGGTTGGACCTTGTATGGACATATTCATGCATTGTAGTATTTTCATATTATTGTTATTGTTCAAGAAAAGGAATGAGATTTTTTAGCTGCATTGCATTTTCTCTGGTGGCGGAAAAGACGTATCTGCATAACCCGGTCAGGCCAGGGATATATTTTTCTCGGTAAAGGCGGAAAAGGAGAAACTCAGAGAGAAAGAAAGAGCAAACTGGCTATTCGACAGTGAGTGAGTTTTAACCGAGAAAATGAGTAAGTAAGGCAGTAGGATAGAGAAATTGGAGAGAAGAAGAAAGAAAGGAATTATGATGATGGCGAGAGGATGATATGGTGTGGTAGGAGCAAAGTAAGTGGTAGCAATAGAAAGACTAGTGCATGTGGGGATGGTGAAAGTCATATCGGTCGGATGTCGGAAGACCTCCAAGGACGAAAGATGAAACTCTCTGACTCACTTGAATTTTGTTGGCTCTGGCTTGGCTATTTAGCTTCATTCTTCCTCTGTCTTATGAGAGGAAGTCGTGTGTGTGTGAAGTGATGATGATGTGGCAAACTCACTAATGGTATTTTATACTACCGCACGTTGATACGATTTATATTTAAAAGGGTAAGGTTTGATTGCTAGTGTGTAGATCTGTATGCGAAGACGTTGTAATGTTTTTTTTGCTTACACATGTCGGTAATAGATTTTCAAGATAGAAGAAGGATAATTAACTGTATATAACACATACTCACCTCTTGAAACTTTGAAGTTGCCTTTCTCCAGACGAGGAAGAATCTAGACATTTATAGTAATGCACTACCAACAAACAGATCCGAGGGAGAGGATGGAAGAATCACTACAAATATTCTGCTTTTACACCTATGTTGATATAACAGTTATTTATCCTTTCATGCTACTCCGTCGTATACTTTTGTACGCTGCATATGTTGCGTTATGTTTCAGGATTTCTTTCAATATGCAAATTAATGGGGTGACAGTATTGACCTAGGCCTAATCATTTCTGATCAAACCACTAGAACACACAATCAGCCAATAATAATTTATTAAGTAAACGCACTGAACCACATCATCGGTGGTTGTCAGTGTCACTTCAAACTGATAACAAAGCGTTTAAATTGTATCCATAAAGCTGACAATTTTCCTTGTATTGTTTAAAGAAACCCACATTAACTGTAATGTTGTTAACTGGAAAACACAAAATTGGCCTTTTTGCTGTAGTGATGTAACAATCAGGAAATAACCGTTCGCACTGTAACAAACACCACCATATCAAAATATGATAAAATCAATGGATAAACTATATTTTAAGTAAAATTGCTCATAAACTACAATAAGCCAATGTTTATTGGGCAAATAAAGGAATGCGTCGTTCATATACACGTACTACTTTTTCTATTGTCTCCTTGTCTTTTGTTTTAAAAAAGTTCAATTATGGAATATTACTTTATTATGGAATAGTAATAGTAGCGTGAGATTTCCGTATCCATTAAAATTGAAGAAGTATAATGAATGACGAGAGGGAGCAGAAACTGACTACTTGAAAAAAGTAGTTCGAGCAGAATATCTGATACAAGAGTTGTTCGTTGAGCACACACCAGCTACAGCAACACTGCTCACAAGACACATTTACCAAAACTGTTAAAACTATTTACAATTTTTTGTCTACTAGCTAACTACACACTACCCACATTAATTAAAGAAAGACATGCATGCATTCCATAATTCCATCCCATCATCATCTGAAATCATATAGGCACATACACAAATTTTCGTGCGATTTCATAAAAGTATGACTACGTGCAATGTGCAAAACATGTATTATTGTTAAATGCTCTGTGTGTGTCTTATTTTTTTCTTATTACAATAACATTACAATTTCGTATATGCACTGCTAACTGCTAAGCTATGCCACAAATGTTTTGTTTGTGCACTACCAACTACCGATACATACAACCGCATCCATCCATTCAGTTTACCAACCAATCTATTATTATAATAATATTATATTGTGCTACCGTTTTTATCTATCATCATCAACAACTCAATCATTCTCCTTCTCTCTGGTAGCAATAATGTGAATCTATAAAAATCCAATACTCATGTAAATTGTACATTCCATAATAATTCCAGTTCCAAAATACAATGTCTACCACATGCCTGCATGCGTGTACATGTACTCTGTAGATTTCTGGTGGCAAATTCACTCCCCATTCAATTGTCTCTCAAAACGAAAAGAGTTGAAAAGGTCTATGATATATCATAGCATGTATTTGCCATTTTCCCAACTCAGTTAAATTGGAAAAAATAGTATCGCTTCCCTTGTAAATACATATCGTTTGAAGTTCCAAGTCACGTTACATTGTATCAAGTATGCATGGGGTTGTTGGCCCTGGATGCAATTTTAACAATACTAAACCCCTCCCGCTTGTCTGAAGACCTCTGGAAGAGCACAATATGAATAATATACAAGATTAGATGTTATTCAACAGCAGCGTCATCTTCTCGATCGAAAACAATTTCAATTTCCATGAAGCATTGGTATTCTTTCTTTTTACAGAGAAGTGAGATCGAGAAGCAGTCATGTATAAAGAGAGAAAAAACAGCATGTTGCATTCTTTGCAAGTCATGTCATGTTTATCAAAAGAGTTGGAAGATTAAACATTAATATACGATATTTAATTCAATACTATTCATTTGATTAACCGAAAAAACAGAGAAATATGACGGATTGGGTTTGAATAAATATCACATATCCCACTACAGACTAAGCAGTCAGAGTACGTGCTCAGTCTCATCCTCATCATCTGCAGTATAGTGTAAGGGATTTTTAGCGTTAAGTGTATTCCTTCCATGTATTTTAAATACAAATTTGAATTTATCCATTTCTCTTCTTCCTTAAATACGCAAATGAGCTGCTGATAAGCAGATGACCAAAATTCACTCATCGCTCTTCTTCTCTTTTATTGCTCATTGCAATCGAGCTGGAAAAAATGAGAAAAAGTGGATGGAAAAAATTGACGAGCTCAT
>JAQFYG010001957.1:0-16523 GCA_034694325.1 Entomobrya corticalis
CCATTTTCCATGTTAAATTTTATCACCTGCGACCTGCGATATAGAAACCCATCAATAATATTATCCATTAAAATCAATTTAAATCTAGAAAATGAGACTTTTTATTATTTATATCTATTGCAAGCTTTAAAACACAAAACTAATAATTAATAAAAAGGATGAAACTTGCGCGTGCATCAGGTAAAATATCTGATATTAGAATAAATTTTACCTGAATTATCTAAATTCTATAACAAAACTAGATACCATTTGTTGCAGTTATCGATTGTAGCAATTACAAAATACAATAACAAGAATAATTCAAAACAATCTTAATAAATTATTTAACTTTTAGTTAATACATTTGTATAGTTTCACAAAAAAATGCCTAATTTTTATGTTTAAGTTAAGTTGTGGTTTTGCAAAGGACGCGATGTGTCATATTATTTTAAGCGTTTGCGTATACATGCGCTGGTAATCTATAAATGACACTAGTACGCAATGTGTAGTAGCAAAAATTGGACATTATTTTAACAAGAACTTCTGGGATAATTTATGTAAGTAAATTGTTCACCGTTAAAAATTTCGGTACCATCTACTACTACTAATCACATAAAAACATTTATAGAGGAAACAGAAAAGATATTTGTATTCAAACATTATAATGATTAATAATACAATGAAACAAATATAAAATATAGAAAAATAATCAAATGAAAATAAATCCCGTTCAAAGAACCCAAAATTACCAGAAACTTTAGACGAAGTATTTCATTTTTGGATTAAAAATATATATTCCCTAAGGATTGCTAACCATTGGATGATTTTTTAATCTTTGGAGATTTTTTATAATTTTCCCTTATGGTACGCAATACCAATACGCATTCATAGGCTAATAAAACGTTTTGAATGAGCTTCAGTTTTTGATTGTGAGATGATCTTTAATTCTGGGGAAGATGAATGATGACAAACATTGTTGGATGACTTCTCCGAAATAGACTTGAATGATTACATATGCGGATTTGAAATTATTTTTAAAATAAATTGTTCATTGCACAATAATTCCGTGTGAAAGATTTTGGAGTGGAAAACATTATTACCTGATAATTTTATTTATCATCCTTGAACCATAATGTGAATATATATGAAACGTTAAGAAAGATCAATAAAGGCCTGTAAAGATGTACAAAATGTGTTGATCAATGGATATATGCGTTGATTGAGCAACCAAATGAAAATGAAGAAAACAATAAATAAAAAGTTACATAAATATAGATTCTTGAAGAAAGGAGGAAAAGGGGAAAGAAGATGAAAAAAGGATGAAAATGTTTATGTGTCTTTACTTCAGAAATGATCAAAAATAGAAATTTTATGAATGACTTTACATCTCCCGTTCTATTTTAATAGATTTTAAGTAACCAATAACAGCTGAAATGAGGAATATAGAGTTTGGAGCTTGTGACATTTTAAAGATTATTATTGAGGACACCTTTGGGACGGCAAAATATTTCAAAAAACTGAATAGAGGAATAACGACAAGTTAAAATTTAAAGCCATCACTTTCATGTCTATATTTTGTTGTTTCTAATTTCAAAGAGGATATTTGATAATATCTTACTGTTTATCAGTTCTCTGATAATAGTCAATTATTAGATCATAATTATATAATTTTACCGACCAAATAGCCAAATCTACACCTGTGCCACGACCTACAAAATTTTCAATGAATTTTTGGCGGCTTCTAAATTCAACATTTTGTTTTTTTGAACTGGTGTTTTTTTAATTTGATAGTTAATCAGTTCAACATTTGTAAAGTGAATCAGCCAAAAAATGGATATATTGCAGTGAAAAAAGGAAGTAACAAATTTCAATTTGTCTTATCCCTTTATATTTTAAAAAATTGGCTTCCGTTTTTTTATTAATTTTTTAAATTTGCGTTAACTAAACAATGACACCACGTGTTTTCTCTCTAATATTTTTATCTACCAGTAGAACGCAGTTGGTATCTGCAGGAGAGTTATAAGCTTCAAAATGTTCAACAAGTTTTGGACGGCGTCTAATACCAAATTTTTTGAAATGGTTTTTTTCATCTTTAAATTAGCAAGTTTGACGTAGACAGATTTCAAGTAAAGACATTTTGCAACAATTAGCAACAGCTTTAATTTTTTCATCTTTTCTTGATGATGATTTTTAATATTTTCAAACAATGGCGTACAGTTTTTTTCTATTTATACATGTATATATATAAGTCTTTACTTCATATATGAATACAATGGAAATTTTACAAATAAATTTACATTTAATACATGTAACACTTAATAAGTTGTTTTTGGATACCTGATTCGGGTTTATTATGTCCAGGTTGAAGCAATATAAATGTAATAAGGATAATATGATTTTATGACAACAATAAGCATGATCAGAATGAATAGTTTGCACAGAATATATACCATTTGTATCTTTAAATTAATGAAGCTTTCATTTAGCCTGCTAGGAGACAAATACGTAGACACGATACAATCAGTTTTGATCTATCATTTTAAATGTTTTCTGAGTTTTTTAATATTATTGACGCCGACAAAAATATTTTGTAATTCAAGTTTGACTGTGAAGCGTATATAGAAAATTTTTAAAGAGTTTCGAAGTTCTCAGAATAATTAAAATCGTCAAAACGTATACTTCCGCCTAGCAAGATTTAATCGATTGACTACGATTCATGTGGTTATCTCCAGATACTGTTTCTTTTGGTTTGCTAAATTTCCAGATTAAAGTTCAAAATTTGAAGTGCCAAGAAAATGTTTAGATGCATTTGAAATGCATGAAAAAGACTTGGGATGGGATCAAATTTTAAAAATATTTTTTCCCTCTTAATGAACACTACGCTGATAAGATATGTAGTAATCTCCCTTGACAAAAGAACCAGGACGTCAAATTGAAATATGTTTTCAGTCAGATGGAAACTTTTTTTGTTTCACATTGAAGAATTTAGAGCCTCTTTAAAAGATTTAATGGGATGATGCTACCGAAAATCATAGAAAGATGTATGATATAAAAAGAAAAACTTAAAAAAGAATATATTAAAATTGTAAAGAAAATAGCGATGAAAAAATTGGTACTAATGTTTGCTTCTATTTTAAAGCTAGTTTGCTGCATTTTAGAAAAAATTCCGATTTTTGTGTGTTTCAAATGATGACGTAAAAATTATGTTTTACTGCGTAAAATCAATTTACGAGCTCTACTTCTACTGGGGTTCCTTCTTTTGAAATCTCTTCTAGCTAGTAACCGATAAAATAAGGGAGTACGATTTGTAAGCAAGCTACTAAAACTCTAGAAATATGAATAATAAAAAACAAGGACTCGCAATTTTATAATTTTTAAAATTTTCTCGTGTGCGGTTTTTATTGCGCGATTTCCAAAATTCTAATTTATCCATCAGTTTTTAATGAAGTGTGGGGAAATGAGAAAGTTATCGAGTTTGTCATTTTCTACCATTTACTACATATGTTAATTTTTATTACCTGTGCATGTAAAATCTATAAACATTATTATTCATTAAAATACAAATAAAAACTTTCTTTCTATTGATCCAGGAAATTACAAAACTTTAAAAAAGAGGAGCAAATATTCAATTATGCTGCATATTATTGAATGTAAAGACTGAACTAAATATCACTTTAACAAATCACATGGATACTTACGTACAAACATTATGTAATTGGGATTTGGGACCATGTGATGGAGTCTATAGTTGTTTGATTTATGTTATATTGCATGAAAAATAAAGAAGTTGAGCCGAAAGATAAAAATTTAATCAGTACTTAAAGCTAAAATTTAAAATATTCTTTTTATCACAGTAGTATTCTTTACAAATGTAGATTATATTTAAAGAAACCATTTGTGTTTCTGATATGGTAATAAATTGGTGGATTTTTGACTTGTGATCGTTAAACAAAAATAACAGAAACGCAATGATATTGATGGTAAGGACCACCTTTGGATCAAAGGAATAACATGAATTTTGATTTTGCTGCGAGATGAAGTCAGGCGCTGTCCGCTGTCAGATAGGGTCGATTAACCGATCGCGCAGTGTCAACTCTTTAAACCATAACAAAAAGTTAACATGACATGAGAGTACGTATTTAATAGGCAAAGTTACTAGTACAATAGAGAAAGGACAACATTATAGTAAATCTACTACTACAAATCTACAATAATAATGAAAATTATTATAATTAAAAACTATCACGAAAAATACAATCCAAAAAATTTAGTTGGATTGGTTGATTGATATTCTCAATCCGCATCTGAAATTAACCTAGTATTTTAATTTTTAAATAGATGGGTAAATTTTTAAAAATATAGTTTTCTACCAATTATTTAACACGTATTTTATTGATATTACTAATCAGTAATTGAAATTACCAGCAAATGAAATGTGCTTTTATTCGGGGCAACAACAAGGATGAAAAATTTCAAAATATGTACCTTTGTAGTTATATTACATATGCGTCTTAAGTTGCCCTTTTTTTATAAAAACAAAGCATGTCATATTATCTTGAACGTTTGTCCATGCATGAGCTTGTAATTTAAAAATAAACAATGAAACGAAATGTGAAACTACAAGAATATGGTGTAGTAAAAGTCCAATATTTATTTCACAAGAATTTCAAGAATCTTGCATCGAATTTTCAATTTTTTGTTGACAATGTAGGATTGACGAACATTAAAAGCAACGTCTAAAAAGTATACTTTAAGGTCCGGTTGTAATTCAAAGTTTTACGGTATGGTGCTCCAAATTCGAAAAAAACACCGTTTTTCAGGCTTTTTCCAAAGCCGCTGGGGCTTACACGTTTTGTGGCAAAGAGCTGAAAATTGGTCCACATGTGTTAATTGAACCCCCATAGAGATTTTTGAATTTTGTCAAAATGACAATTTTATCGCGAATTATTCATAAAAGATTAGAAATTAGCTAATTTTGACACTATAAATCAATCTTGGAAGTCGGCATAATTGGCTATGTTTTTTCGATCTTTTAAAAATATTTCTTGTAAAAAATTTTATTTTGACAAAATTCAAAAAGATGCCCCTAGACGGGTTCAATTAACATATGTGGACCAATTTTCAGCTCCTTACCTCAAAACGAGTAAGCCCCAGCGACATTGGAAAAAGCCTAAAAACGGTGTTTTTTCGACTTTGGAGCACCATACCGTAAAACTTTGAATTGCAACCGGACCTTAAAGTATACTTTTTAGATGTAACTTTTGATGCTCTTGATTCCTACATAAACAAAAATTTAAAATTGGATGCAAGAATTTTTTTATTTCATATAGCATTTGATAAGAATTAGCTATTACTGCGGATTCGACGATAAGTTTTGTTTTCCCCCGTTTTGAACGTACCTCCGTTTTCCGCCCACAGCAAACGAGCTTGCTCTTTGGCGAAGAGCTTACAGAGAGCCAATGAGCAAGCTAGTTTGCTGTAGGCGGGAAGCGGAGGCACGTTCAAAACGGGAAAAAAACAAAAACTTATCGTCGATTTACCAGTAGGAAGGAAGAGTTTTAAAAATTTGCAATTTTGATAATGCACTATTTGCACAATATTTTTACTTGAGCGATTTTGCATTCGTTTAAATTATTCCTGATATTCTATACTCGTAAATGTTTTTGAGAGCATTCATCGCTTCTGATTGGAGTTTAACAAATGACAAAAGCAGAATTGTAAATAAAAACGACAGATTTATACATATTATGTATATATTTTCAGAATGAAAAAAAAATTTGTAAGTAAGATTTTGACGATTATTTATATTTTCTTTGCCATATTTGCTTTCTGATACGATAAGATGAGTGATGATATTCAACACAGTATAAAATAAAATCCTATAAATTGTTTACATTGAAAACCTTGTCAATCATCATGTCAATTTGCAGTATTACCTGATTTTCAATTTATATTGCAAATAAATACAAAAAAGTAGCACCTTCAACCCCCACAAGTCCTGCGATGTCCGGTGTCCATTAAGCTTATTTAGAGTCCAATGACCAGGTTGACAAGGATACACTGTTGGCAGGCATTAAGTGCATCTATCACCATTTTTGCTTTATTTTTAGCTTATAAATTTTTGCAAATATTTGTAATCTATATTATAAGCTCTAAACTATTCAGCTATATTGATAGTGCAGACAAATACTACATTACATCTTCTTATATTCCTCATTTAGTGGATCTGGGTATTCGAAATCTGACACCAAGATTAAAACTTGATAAAAGGGGACTAAAAGGCAGAAAGAAATAATTTCTGGGTATCGTTTGCATCGAATGTATGCTTGTCTAAAAAACTTGAGCTGAAAAGTAAAGTAACACATTAATCATCATCGTCGTGATGGTGATAATCATGTGGAAAAGTGAATCCTATTCCCTTTTTTGTACATTGATCATGATCATAACTATAATCCTTTAACATTTTGCTTTTATGGTTCATTCATACCTCTCATCATTTCACCAAGCTGTTATTATCCATTCTGTTGCAATCATATCAAAGGAAATTTTCAGGCTTTAGTTTGAAAACTAAATATGTATCAAATTTTTTATCGATTTCCTGCAGTAAAATCTTATTACATCAGGTCATGCTAACGTTGCTGGTCAATGTGCCAATATCTATAATGGTACTATATTTTGCACTGTTCAGTATAGTTTTAAAAGTACAATGGAAATTTTTGATTTTATGAATTCCAATTTTATCCCTGGGAAAATTCGTTGCTGTGACCCCGTGCCTGAGGCCTGAGCTCAAATGAATGAGTGGTGTATGTGTGTGCTGGTTTATGTGTGGATAGGTGATAGGACAGGATGTGTTAAAATTATATAGGTGCAACTAGGAATAACTCACTTCTCTCTGTAAAACGACTCAGTTTTACATTAATAACCCGCTTCAGGAAGGAACGTCGCAATGTTCATGAAGGAGCATTTAAAAATTCAGGAAAAAAATTCTATGCCTTAAACTGATTAAATCAATTTGAAATTTGGAATATTGCCGGCACCGAAATAATTATTGTGCGCTCTAATTTGACCCTGTGAGAACAAGATTTTTATATTCAGGAGAACAATTTTATAAGTTTAAGACAGATTGTAATTGTTTCTATAATTACAACAGATTCAGGCGGAAATAATTATCATAAAAATTTTGTATTCCCTTCGATTCCTTTTTATTGTAAATTTGGCTAACATTAGGGCATTCTTTTTCAAAATGTTTCTCTTTTTTCATTTCAATATGGTCATGAGTTAAACAGGTTTTTTTGCGGTTTTTCACCGGCAATAAACATATTTAAGATATCTGCTATACATACTATGTTATTGGGACTATTGGATGCTGTCTACGGTTGGTTTAAATATTAACTTGAAAGAATAGAACTTGAGAGAATAGTTAGCCAATTACCCAAAAAATAAATTTTAAAATCAATACTTAAGACAAAAAGGCACATTTTTTCTTAAATTAAAATAACATAAAATTCAATATAATGAGACTGCTATTGGCCGGGTTATAATATTCTACGGTTGTATGTTTTTGACATGCAATCGTGAAAGGAAAACCAGAAACGCAGATTTACATTAAAAATAAGTAGGAAAATCTAGTAAAAATCATTAAAAAATATTTCCTCTTTTGTGTGCACGCTTAAACGTCATTTCTCCGAAAATTTGTATTTCAATAATTCGTCTTTAGAATACAACACAATTTCTAAATGTTTGGGTTTTATTTGTCAGCATGCACACTCCGCATCAGTTGTCCACCAGTCATCTAATTTCTTAGTAACTGCAAAATACCTTAAATATAAACTAGCCGGAATAAAACCTAACAATCGTTTTTTGTTATCTAATCATCTATCCTTCTACTTGTATTTTTCCAAATCTCAAACCAACTTGTAAAAGATATGGGGAGATGTCATACCATTTTTTCTTTTTTTATTTCAATTCAATGACAAGTAAAATGAAAAGTGAATCAAATAAATGTAAAGATCGCTAAAAATGGGAATGTACTTTAGAATGAAATTCGGAAGACAAATGTTTGCCTTCAAAGAAACAAGGTAGTTAGGTCACCACCAAAACAAGTCTTAAGATATATATCAGGAAAAATGGGGGGAAGAGTGAATTAAGAGTTGAAGTGAGAGTTTGAGGGGAACATTAACCATTTTAAATAATAAAATAAAGATATACAACGACGTTAAATATGTGCACAAAACTAATCAAATTATCAACGGTACCGTATCACAACTTAATGTGGTAATATATCTGCACAAATGCAAGCAATTACAATACGAGCTAAATTATTTCCTGAAATAAAAAAGGGAATGTTCTGAGACTTACTATTTACTTTTAAGTCTACTTCTTAGTCACCGGGATTTTAAAAATATATATTAATACACCGTATATGCTCAATTAGTTCGCCAGTCTCCAATTGTACCCTGTCTTTAATATTTTCTAGGTCAGAGGCCAAAACTGGGATGATTCCCCAGGAATCTCATAAATCCCAAATCCCTTCCAGTAAAGATGATGGAAAGAGCACGGGCAGCGAAAAATGGCAGATTGCTACATGCATACATAATTTCAAAATGAAAATACTTTGTCTGATTTTGACAACTATTTTTAATTTTACTTCGATTGTTGGAATCATTCCCACATAGATGGGGTGAACTGAGACTGAGAAAATTTGGAGATAAATTGTTTGGGTTGAAATAAAAACATTGGCAACAGAAAGGCATGTTCTTTGACTGTAATTAGCATGATCAGAACGAGTGTTTTTGTACGAATAATAAACGTTCTTATTTTACTCTGTATTACCATGTGACGAAACCAATCAGTGAAAAAGCTCAGGAATGGGGTGCTGATTGGTGACTAAATATTATTATTTCTTATCTTAAGTTAATAAAACTTGCATATCAAGCTCAAACCAAACGGATTACCGAATGTTCGGAGTCAAATACATAGACAGACTTGATGCAATCAAAACTGGCTGATGCTTTGTTCATCTGTTTAAAATATAAGATTCGGTTTTGCTTTGTTGGCTGCGATTCTAATTTAAACCTTTAAAATTGAAAGTGCCAGGTAAGATGTAAATGTGACAAAATCACAAAAATGAGAGAGGAAGCCGTTGTCATTTTATTTGTAAAGACGAGACAGAAACTTGAGAATTGAGAAAACATTTTGCTTCTGTTATAATGCTATTGTGCTGCTATGGGGATACATTGGTGACAAGTGTGTATTCTAAATGATAAAATAAACGCGTGCCTTGCATTTTGAAATTTTTCACATTCTGATTTGAATGATATCTGAAACCGTTCGTTTCACATTTATTCTAGTTCATCTAATAAATTTAAAAAAATGAGGTAAAGTAGTTCGTAGATGTTCACTGACTGAGCGTTTCTAGCAATAAAAAGGTAATCTAGTTTGTCATATTTTATATTATTTGCTATGTTGACATTTAAAACCTGCCATGTTATGGAAATTCTTAAAGTTATTATTCACATAAATGCAAAAAAAAACGGGACATGGAATATTGTTAATAATCCAGGCAATTGCATGCTTTAAAACACAGAAAAAACGCACTAATTGGACTATTAGTTAATTATAATTTGGTATTAATATTAAGTATGGAAGCACACATGCATCGGATAACCAGAACCATTGTTTTATTAAATTCGAAAGTTAGGTTTTTACGATCATTTTATCATTTTAACAGTAATATTTGAATCCATAAAAGAAAGTATATATCTTGACACATAGTCCTTGGTTGATGCAATAGAGGAATACAAAAGTAAAAAATAAATTGATAAAATCTTCATAATTTGGCAAACTTTTAATTAACACGTCAGCTGAATTTATAAATCATAATGCATAATATTTATATCTAGCGTTTTATGTAGACCCGCTGCAAAAAAACGTTAAATGTCATGTTAACTGAAACGTTTGTTTATACATGCGTTTATAATCTATAAATATTATAACTTATTTATAGATCCTTTATGAACTGAAATATAAAACCACACAAATTTGTTGTAATAAAAATCCAATATTATTTTTACGATCAGTTTCCTGCTATTAATCTAAAGTTGATGTATGGCCCATGACATTCTGTCACGAACTACAAATATCAAAATGTACAAGCGTCAATACAAAAAATCAAAGAAGAGGGATTCCGATTCTAAAGGACCAATATATCTTAGAATTGTTACGGGAATTATTAAATTATTGGCGATTTGACTGAAGAAAAAGGATGTATTTTCTATGGATTTTTTTACCATTTCACGATTATTAAAAATCTTTGTATATTTTTTACAATGTTGGTACGCAATACTCATATTCAAAGCCTTACGTATTATTAACTAGCTTGAATGCGTTTCAGCTTTTGATACTGAGACAATATTTTATTCTGGAGAACATGCAAGATAAAAAATATTCTTAGAAGTCTGCAATGAAATAGACTGGAATGAATACGAATGGGGATTTTAAAGCTTTTTGCTTTTGAAAATGCATCGGTGCACAATATTTCCCTTTGAACGATTTTGGAGTTGAATACACTATTTCCTAATTTCTTATCCACGAATCCGTTTTCACGAGCCTTCATAGTGTTTTATTGAGATTTAGCAAAATTGATGGAAAATGTAGGTGCAATGAAAAACGACAGAATGTCGCCAATATAATTGTGGAATTGTGAAAATGTTTGAGACTTTGACGACGAGTTTTAATGTACCAGATTTAAATTTGATGAAGGTTAAACAGTTGTAAATATAGGATTCGTGGGACTGATCATATATAAAACAGTATGTGAAGTAGGATTTATCAACACCGTAGTCATAATCATATAGAAAAAGTGGATAATTTTACCTCATTTTTTGTGTAATGATGATGATTATCTGACTATTAATTTTTTACATTTTACTTTTTTACTTGTCAGTCGTGATTGTTGTCAATTTTACTAACCTCTTTTATTATCATTTATTTAAAAATATATCACCGTTTATCACATCATAACACGTTCTTATTATGTAGTGTCACTCATATTTTTATGATACAAGTATAGGTGTCCTTGAGAAATCTCTTCTCGTTACTAACGTTCAATGTGTTCATTAAATTTTAAGCGGCGTTTTAAGTTAACATTTTCTTTCACTAAATTGTGTTTTTTATTTTTTAAAAAGCAGGCACAACAATTTTAAAGAAAAGTAGCTTGAAACATAGACATTGTCAGTATATACAAACTGATAAAAAATTTCATTTTTCTTCAGCTATTTTTATTGAATATTTCAATAATTAGAAAAAAATAATCTGTTTCAACTGCATTAATTGGTGTAAAGTAAAACGTAAACCCGGATGTGTTTACTTTTCATGTTTTTCATCCAACTGTCGATGTGTGTATTTATATTTGGCTGTGTCTGAGTATCCGTCAGTAGTTTAAACAAAATCATAGTCACAGAAAAGTTTTTAAATTTTCCGAACATGTTTTATATCCATTTTGCTATATTAACCGCCCCAGCATTACCCAGACTTTTACTCAACAGCAAAATTTATGATAAAACCGTTAGTGAATTTTTTTTAAATTTGAATTGATAGTAATACGTTTCAATGCTTTCAAGTCATGTGCAGTTTTGTTTAAAGGGGCAGGCTGAATATATTTTCAAAAGTGCAAGTGGCAGTTGGTCTGCGGTATTTTGAAGGGATCATTAAAACCATACTACTTGCGCCGGTTTATTTTCTAAAGTAATTGCCTGATTAAATTTTTGAATTCCTTAGCAAAAATCTGAAATCACCAGACCCTTTAAGCATAGTTTAAAGTCATTCAAAACATTTTACCTGGTATTTGACACAAAAAATATTAAATGTTTTGTTTACGTACATTTTTATGAGGAATTTGGCAATTGCTAAATGACAATATGAACTGATTTCCAAATTTTCTCGGGGAAATATCCGATCAAATAAATACTATTAAATTGCTCACCATTTGTATTTGCTTTCATCCGATTCTAATGGCATTTTCACTCTCATTATCGGTCTTGTATTCGAACATGAAAACTAAAGCTATATAGGTATTTTCATCGTGTTTTTCAACCACGATAGCAACCGTGCATTGCATTTTTCATTTATAAGGAGGGTATTTTACATATACATTTCAACCTTTTTCGTTCATATATACTTTTAGCCGGAGTCAAGAATCAGTAAAACATTTGCAGGTATATTTGGTCAACAATGGTTAATTGTTTACATAAAGAATAAATATTTTTGCTGAGTTCTTTGCGTTAGGGATACCCCTCCTGGAGCGGGAAGAATGTTTTGTAGTGTTTCCCTCCTAATCAGTAGGGCCAAGGAGTTAGTTAAATCTTGATTGGATATTGGATATCGGAGACTTGGTCAATAGCTAATTATGTGGCTATACCGGATTTTTATTTATACTTTTTCGTCTTTTCACTCTGATTATTTTAATGACAAAGCTACTGATAGCAATCTTTGCCTTTGGCAAATGAGCAATAACAACAATGTATATTGCACATTTCTTTAAAATCATAATAATAAACTCTCTTAATGCAATAAAATATATTTAAGTGGCCCTCTAACTATGAATTAATTGATGTCGGCTTCTTCGGTTTTTATAACGTATATATATGTAGTTAGAATTCCCCAACTCTTCTACTCAATTTCAACGCATAAATGTTGAAAAACATTTGAACGGTTTAATTAAATAACATTCTGTACTGTCTTTCACGCAAAACAACTCTTTTTAAATTGAATGATTAAAGCCAAATGCATCGTTCTCCGACTGATTTCCATAATTATTAACTACCGGTAGCATTGTAAAATGCGACATAGGTAGTTTATGCGATGAAGATCCAGTCTGTGTATTAGTGTGTGTGTCTGCGTGTGGACAAGATAACTCAAAAAATGCTAGAATGATTGACACCAAATTTGGTACAGTGATACCTTAGGGCAATCTCTGGTATGGGATTGAATTTCAACCCCCTGGGTCAAACCCTTCGGGGTCAGCGGTTCACATGGTGGTTTATGTAGCACCACATTTTTATTGCATAACTCGATAGAGGAGACGAAACTAAACAATATTTATGCAGATGCCATGGGCCAATTCACAACCCCTTTTGCGCTGAGGGTCGCCAAAGGTCACATCAATTATAAATAGTCCCTAGTTCCGGTAGATTTTTATATAGGTATAGTTATCCTTCTAGTTTTCCCGCATGTGTTTGTTTTTCAGCTTTCATTTCAATTACAAGTATTTCTGATTATTCACGTTTGCGCATGTGCATGGAATGAAGTTTATAACTTTCTTTTCTTTTAATGAATAAAAAACATGCAGGGCTGCATTTTATGTTATTCTCTAAAATATAATCTGAAAATGTATAATGACATGGGATGTAGTTAGTTTTTACAAAGGTACAAAGTGCTCCACCTTTTAAATGGATCAAATAAAATCGATTTATATAAGTATATTGAAAACAAAGACACCGACAACAATTTTCATGCAGAGTTCGAAAACGCAATTTATTGCAAAAAAAGAACAAAAGCATGGATATTGGGTGGAACTAACTTGTAGAAGAAGTTGAACTCCGTTGACCGTACTTAAGATTATATTTTTAGCAATGCTCCAAATTCTTTACAATTAGAATGCGTTGCATTCTATTTATTTTTTATTAATAGAAAGTTTTTTGTTACCAGTCTCATCATGTTTAGCGTTTATCACATCCAGCTAAAATCTGTACATTTTGGTAAAAGCTGTCAATTTCAAAAACTAGTAATGTCTAGATTTTGTGTTTATGTCCTCTTCATCTAAAGTATTCCTTAAGTCTCAAACTTTCGAAATGAAACCAGAATAAAGTTGTTAAACTATCCTCGAAATATTTTAAGATGAGCAAAGTATAAAACTTTGCAAGCTCTAATTATTTTAATATAAATCATTTGAATTAGGTGGACGCCAAAGTAAATTTTTTGCACTCAACTTTGGAGTACCTGATATTCAAATAGGTCGCGCTTGCTCTTGCCGCTGGTTTCAGAATATAGAAGTTGCTAATAAAGCTACTGTAGTGTCGTAGTTGATTAATAGACTGATCATAATTCCTGAGATTGTGATCCGAAAGATTTAATGAATATTTTGCTAAGAATAAATTGTATTCTCAGTTTTGATGAGTGAATCTTGTATATCAAATTCAAACGAAACTCATTAACGCATGAGCACTCTCCTTTTAGATTTGAACTCCGGCTGCAATTCACTCGAAACTTTAAAAGAAACAAGATTTGCTGGTAAGCTCACGAGGAAAATATGAATATGGAAAATCGGCATATTTTTTATTCATGTAAGCGTGCTATTTAATTTGGAATTTTTCGCATTATAATTCGTAACAGCTTGTATTTAATCATGCAGACGCTCATTAGTGAAGATTTAAAAAATGTACATTGTAATAAATGATCTCTAAATATTCTTTTTCCCTTTGCTACTATTTTTCTTTCTTTAGCTTACCGATATATACTATTATCTAATTACTTTATTAAAATAAGACAAGGTACTTCATTTGTTAACTCCATCAAAGGGATGACAAGTTAAAAGAGAACCAGTTAAAATAGAAATCTAACAAGAATAAAAATATAAAGAGCAAATAGTTTACAAAAAGGATCTTGCTCTTCATTCAGTTTCGGCATGCAACTTGCAAGCTCGACCGGTATGTAATTTTGGTTACTGGACAATATGATATTCCTGACAAATGAAGTGTGTACAACCACCTGGTCTCCATAGATGAGCATTAGCTGATTTGTTACTCATGGTTAATGACTTCATCTGACCTTGGAGGCGAGTGACAAAAGAAGAAAAAAGAAAAACGGACTCATATGTTATAATGACATAGCACAAGAATGCGAAAAAATCTCTGTCAAATTAGCATTCGTTTTAAAATAAAAGTACAATTGATGTAACCTCTGATAATATACTATATCAGGTTGTCCATGTCTTAGTTAATAGATCTAGACATATAAAATACCCAAGTCTTGAAAGAAAACACCTTTTAACTCGGCGTTGCAATTTACTGAGTGATGTAAATGACAAGAATGAAAATGATTAGAAAATCTGGAGCGTCGGTTAAAATGTTTTTCAAAAGAAAACGGATCAGAAAATTTTAGCAAGTTGTCTAGAAAAGTATATAACGTCATCAGATTTTTAATTTGAGGATTACCTTTAACCCTACACACAAAAAAAATTAATGATATTTTCATAAGAACAAATTTAAAATTCTTAATGTAAGATAGATACTGTAAGATGTATAATTCGTTGATGTAATATTAAAGTGGACTAATTGGGGACCTCGAAACCGAGTTTAGAATTTAAAGTTGTTTTTGAAAATGTTATAAAATGTTCATCGTTTAGCCTGTTATCATTTGACACGACCTAAAAATCGCATTTTGTTTAATAATTTGGACAAAAATTGATTTTTTCGGAAAAATCAAAAAAGCAGGTCTAGCTTATCATGTTGTGGGTGAGCACACTAATTTTTAGCTCTCTAGAACCTTAAATGGATGCTGGAGAGCAGTCTCGCCAAGACCACTTTTGAATATTTAGCGGACGCTAACGAAAAAATTAGCAAACAACTTCAAACTGTAAACTCGATTTCGAGGGCCCTAATTAGTCAATTTGAACATTACATCAACGAATCTGCAAAATTCAGATGTCGATTTCCTTTTTCTGAAAAATTGAAGCAAAGTTTTATTACTCATTTGAGCTTTTTCCATATTCAAGTACCAAATTATTACCCAGAGATTACCGACTTATACACTAGCAATAGGAGAACACCAAAGCAATTAGCAATAGGAGTAAAACATACTCATCCTTCTTTGTGGATTAGTTTTCATCTCGACGTCACAAGAGGCGGAATAAGTGGGTTTTTTATCTCTCTTTTGTGTACATATATCGTATGCAACCTTTTTCTTAAATATTTTATTTGAATTCCCTAAAACAAGAGTATAGAGGTAGATGATTGATCATCAAGCTCATCATCTTTAGTTTTTATTTAAAATTGATATCTGTACTAGTTCTTTGTGAAGAAAAGATCCCAGCTTCAAAAGCTAATTCATATTTCATCGACCTGTTCGTTTCTGTTGTGTTTATGTTAATTATATATGCCTTATATCACGTCTCAAACTTCCAGCGTGACACTAAGAAAACGATGTTACATAAATGTAATATGTGAGATTGTAAAATGTCATTTATAGAAGTTTAATTAATTTGAGTGTTTGTATCTTGCCGACGCCGCACCTAATATATAGCTCTAAAGTTTGGGTTTGCCAGATCCAAGATATGTCATTTTCAAATTTCATTGGAAAGGTACGAGGTTAAAGTAAAAAAGTTTGCCAATCTATGACTACAACAAGCATGATTGGAATGAATATTTGCGTTAAAATATTAAAATATTTGACATCGAGAAAAATAATGAAATGAATTTAGCTTGAATTTTGAAAACTTTTTATTGTTCATCGTTAACTTAATTACTGTCTTTATGCCAGTTTCCTAA
>JAQFYG010001958.1:0-16505 GCA_034694325.1 Entomobrya corticalis
TGGTGGCATTGACCACTCAAAGACTTTTATTCTGAAGAGAACATTAAAGGATGGAGAAAGTGTAGCATGAATGTCAAACGATTGTTTGTTATACGTAAGTATAAAACACATGCATATGCATATGTAGTATGTCAAATCTAAAGCTAGATGCACGCATTATTACAGTTTATTATGTTTTTTATGAATTATAGTTTTTCAGCCTTTTACTTACCGTTGTAACTATCGATAGGTGAGCCATCCACAGCTATCATTAAGTAAATATTAAAAACAGTGATTAAAAATGTGTATCTTTTACACCCTAGATATTAAAGAAGATGAAATTTATTCAAATTTTAGTTACCTGATACAATGATATCTCCATTAAGTTTGGTCCAGTAGTTGATTGATTTTGGGTATGCCTCTGAATGACATTCCAATATAACGTCGTCACCTTCCATGGCTCCAACAAGTTGATTTGGAACCCATATCATTGGAGGAACTGTATTATCATGAGTACAAATACTTACAAGATGATTCAATAATCAATACAAAAAATGTTTTCTTCAAATATGTACTTTGACTTACAATGAACTATTATGAGTATTCTTCGGCTAACTTTTGGTGGTATTCCGTTATTAGCAATGGCGAGATACGCCCCCATATGCAGCCGATTTACCTTTGTCAAGTTCAATATCTCTCCATCCACGGTATCCACTGCAAATAAAAGTAAAAATATAATTTAGTGGACATCATGAAATTCCAGGAAACAAGCATAAAATGACGAACAGCGCAGAAGAAAAAATGTACTCACGGAAAAGAACATTCATACATTGATGATTATTATCAAATTGGTAGTAAAATACATACTTTCTCCAACTCAACCGTGTACCTGAATATGCGTTGCGACCAACGCAATTTCTTATTGCTATGAATTCATCTATAAAATGATGATTTTTATGATGACGACTGAGCATTCTCAATTATATTCACTGAATGCACTTTTAAGAATTCGTTGATGCACTTCTTCCATCATCAACTTTTTTATGCTCATAAAATAAAATACTTACTTTAGGATTACATATCTCTTTACAAACTTTTTGAACATCATCGTTTGCAGCACATTGCACTCTTTACATACTTTGTTGTGCAATAATGGAATGCACCACCATATCACATTCTTTGAAAGCTTTTATATTTTTTCTATGCAGTTCAGTTCAAGTCTTTTGAAACTTTTCCCGTTTATCTTGAAATACAACTGGAAGTCTATTTATATACATCAGCTCTACAGAAACTACTTTGCGTGCAGCCTTGAGGTTCAGTGGACATTGTCACAAAACTACAGTCACACAGAGTGCGTCATGTCAAAAATATCCCAAATAACTTTACCAAAAAAAACGAATAAAAAGTGTTGTATTATAAGTACTTTAATACAACATTAAAACCACCAGCATACCTACATACAAACATGTTCCATTTACAACAAAATATTTCCTTTTTACAGAAAACCATTCACTCATTCATAAAATTATTTTATATTATGACTGCGTAGTATTTCTCCTATTGTGTTTTTGCGGAAAAGAGAGAAAAGCAGGTGGAATCTCCCCTTTTTATTATTACAACTGTTATCATTGTTCTCATCATTTTATACTACTATTATTGAATCAACTGTTCCGTTCTCTCTCTGTCTCTCTATTAAAGGCGGATATAAGAATGTCCTACAATCATTTCTCACTCAATTTCATTTCCTTTTATCAATTTAGTGCCTCACCACGATCTAAAATAGATAAAGGTAAATATTTTCAGCGTATCCACAACCCACCTTTTCCATAGAATGTCGCTAACTGAAACTATACTACTATTTTCTATAAACAGAGAAAACAAACCCTTTTCCATAGCTGAAACTATCAACTGTAGAGAGAAACTAAGAAAAGAAAAGAGAGACACTGTCACCGCTGCCACCACCATCGCCACCGCATACACACATGCTTTGTATAACAAAGCCGGAGAGTTAGGTAGGTAGGTATATCATATGCCTCTTGTGGCTTTTCACTTCTTGGTTTACCCCCTACGGATCCTCTTTTTCTTTCCCTTGTTATATTGGATTCTCGACTTGGACTGGAAAAGGAGAAGAGCAATATATTTCTCAACTGCTGCTGCAACTCTTGGCTGAATTGAATCATAGTTCTTATCATGATATGGCGATTAAGGAGTGCATGAAGTGTGACTGATATTTTTCGGTTACTACTTCAGAGCATGTTGAAGGGGTTGACAGTTTTGATTTTCAACCCCTACCTTGTAGAATTTCTAATGAGAAGTTGAAATTATAATTTTTTTAAAAATTCATGACTCCATAACTTTTATCATGCATCAACTGAATCAACGTGTACCGCACTGATTTTCGTTTTTTATGGATCATTCCTAGAAATCTTTTGACGAGTGAAAAATCTTGTCTACGTTTGACGTTGTGTTTCCCCCCAAAATGTTATTACTCTTCCGCAATAATAATTACCATATTCTCTGTTGGTAATACTTTTAATTCTAATATATTTTGTTAGTGTTACCTAAATGCTCGCCGTAGGTGATTTTATTCTTGTCTTCACGCTGCCACGTCACTGTAATTTGAACAAAAACGGATATCGCATATAATTATCTATACTTACCGTTATGTTATGCCATACAAAAGTGTTCCTTACATTTGTCATAATGTATTAACGTGAAAAAAACAGTTTGAATAAATGTTACCTGTGGGTTTTGGGAAGCCAGTAACTGCACACTGCAGAGTTACATTTGCTCCTTCTCTCACAACCATGTCCGTGCTGGTTGGATAGTCAAGGATATCAGGTGGAACTGTAATTTGAGAAGAAATTAATCCAAACTCTTACATCTTATAACTACAAATTTAATTATGTATTATAAACAGGAATGCAATATGATCAAGATTCAATCGAATAATTTCATTTTGTATGTACAAGGTTTCACTTTTCGACTTGGTAGTCTAAATCAACTCACCGACAACTTGAAGATATCCATTTTGACTCATCATTGGATCTATAAACATAAAACATACGATATCTCAGAGAAGAAACATTATCATGCTAATAAATTATTTATGTAAATATTTAGTTCCTTTTCTGAGAATAAAAAACATGTTTTACCTGTGTTAATTTGACACATGTAGAATCCTCTGTCTGTCTCCTTCACATTTCTAATGTGTAGATTCCAGGTCCAGGAATCCGTGTGGGATAATCCGATCCGATGACTTCTCGTAATTACATGTGTGTGAATGGTGAGAATAGTCTGCGTGTCTACTCATTATAGCGGTCATAATTTTTGTGTGTGATCGTTTCAATCCCATTTTGCATATGATCGAAAACAAAATAATTAAAATGCACGTTATTTGCATGCTAGTGGTTGATTGATTGAATTGATTTATTGTCAACTTTTTGAACATCAAATTAAAAAAGAAGAAGAACAAGAAATCTTACTTACCAACTCTAACCCATGCCACCTGTAAGTATAAAGAAACAAATTAAGGAAGTTGTAAAACTTGTAAATTACAAGATAATTTGTTCTGTGCGTGGCCCATTATAATGTGTATATGGGATACATAAATCAGCCATTTTACCGGGAGACTGTGTATGAGGCTCATTAATCTATCCTCGCCATTGCTCATTTTCTCTACAACTCTAACGGCTGCTTTACGTCGTGGAATGGAAAGATAAAAAAATTCATGCAGAGTATGCCGACAACTGAACCAAAGCGTTGTAATAATAATAGCTCCGCGTTATTACAGAGTTTCTACTTTCTCTCTGACACGTCAAATCATAATAATATGTAAATGCCGGTAGGTCGGCACTCTATAAATATATTGTGCCGTACTCTACTCAATGCATGTAAAAAAGCTAACACCTTTTTGGTACAGATGAAGGGTTGCATAATTTTAGTTGGAATGCTTGTATGAAAACTTGTTATTGAATTCAAATAATAAAAATGTACTTATGCACTGCGGGCATTACGATAAAAAAGTTAAGCTGGGTTCAGGATCAGAGCTATTTATAAAGTTAGCATTGAAGGAAAAAAGAGCGTGAAGAAGAAAGTAACTCATGTTTGGAGCTGCGGGAGTATCATAAAAGTCAAGCCCTCTCATCATCCATCCAATCCAACCAAAACTCCCTTTCTCTCTCTCTACTTAAATGATCAATGGATGCACAATTTAATAATAGTGATATCAATTTATACATAACAGTTTTTCGGTTTTCTCTATGTGATCATGATGATGATATGGTGGTAAGTCTTATTGGAGTTTCATTTGAATTTTCTCTTCTCAAAATCCTTTTCTGAGTATGTACATAATATGGTTTACAGATAGACAGGTCTCTAAATTTAAAAGATTGAATGAGCTCCTTTGACAGCTTAGCTTTTTGCATGGTTTGTTGCTCATCTTTCTCACTCTCTTGAAAATGCTCACGTTCCCCTTCATCTAACTACGAATGCCGTTTATATAACTCCTACATCCTACTACTGCTGCAACAACTTACTATCCCCCATGGTAAAAGTAAGTAAGTAAAGTAGATATGTAAAATCAACACGAATACCACTAGTAGTGCTATAAAAGTCACTAATGAATATAAATCTCACTACGGGCACAGATAACAACAGAGTTGGGGCTAATGAAACAGCATATTCAGCGATTAGAGAAAGGATTCCCCAAAGGATTCAAAAATTACCATTTTTACCACTATATGCATTCCTCTTCTCACTTTTCTTACTACACGATAATATTTCTTTCCTCTGGTAAGTGTGTGCAAGACAAACTATATGTAATAGTAATAATAAAGGATTCCCTGTTTTCCCCATTATTAAACTACTTTAGCAGTCTCCCTCCGCTATCCTAGCCAGACTCTAACTACTATATAGACTGCACCGCGCTAAAAAATATTTTGTATTATTGCTACTTTTGCTGTGTATCTGTATAAAATAAAGTTGAATACAATAAAGATGAATTCTTGGCTTAAAGTTCTCCGCTGGCTCCTTCCCCCACACAACTTTTTCGACGCGGATGGATGGAAGAGATTCTCGGTAAGGAAAAGAGCGAGTTGTGAGCCTGCTGGGAAAAAAGAATGGACTGCGAAAGAAAAGCCACTTATTTTATTCACACTATATAATATGTGCTACAAAAAAACTCTTTCTCCCTCTCTCTCTTCACAAGAAAGTTAGTGAAAGGATGAGGATGTAAAAACTGTCTGAAGAGCATTAGAGTTGGTGTTTTGATTTTCCAAGTTTGCAAGTTTCCTTCTTGGTGGTGGTAGAGAGTGTATAAGCATCTAACCAAAAAAACGTGCATAGCAGTTGTGTTGTGGGAGAAAGGTGGAAGGGAAAAGATTCATTGAGAACAGGTATAATAACTTTGCTCCTTGTAAAATAGGGAGTGTTGCTCATAAGTTCATACAACTGAATAATATGCTGCTGATTAATGAATTTAAAAATGATGAAGTGTTGAGCTCAGAGATAAATGATTATGGCTTAACGATTCTTTCGTAGGAAAAAGAAAAAGAAGAAGGGTTAGTAAAAATATTAATGAGAAATACAAGGAGCTGCATAGTAAAGTAAAGTAGTACTCTAATCAGACTGAGAAACAAGAGCCCAGATTCACTGTTTCACTTTGCCCCAAAAGCTTACTGCATATAAGAATTTCTTAAAAGAAAGCATTTTACCTTATAAGAAGCAAGGTTTTCAACTGAACATGAGAGGATGGCTTCACGTCCCACCGGCACTGTGACATTTACAACAGGTCCAACAAATCGTGGCATTTCTGAAAGAAAAAAACGTATAAAAATTGTCGTAAGTGTTTTCTTCTCCTTTCTTTTATGTTGGTACACGCGAATGGATACTTATTACGATCATTAACAGATATGCTTCATAGCGTATAATTTGAATGGAGTTCGCATAACTATAAACAAGAGCCATATATCATTCGGGTGAAGATCATACACATTACCATGTCATGATTATCCGCTAAAGTATAGTAAAAAACCTTGAAAAATAATAGTAATAACCATAATAGTTAGCCAATAAAAAGAAACCGATTTTCAAAACTTCTTCTGAGGAAAAACTCACTCAATTTGGGTGGCTCAAATCTCAAAAAAGTACACAAACAATTACGTACAGTACAGTTCTTAAAATATCTCCTGCGTTCAAAAAGAGAATGGTAATTTGGGCAAGTTTTTTTATTATTGTAGTCGAGCCTTCTCCATTACAACTTTTTGGACACTATATTAAGTAGTAAAAGAGGGACGGCGGGATCTTTATGGCTGTTGACTACCTCCTGATGAGTTATCAGAAATCTGATCTGACACATAACAGAGACGAAAGGACAAATTGCTGAATCGATAATGCAACAAAACCATAGTTCAGCTGTATGTGTGACGGTAGTGGTCGGGGAAGAATACTCTTGCGACGTATATGAATGAATAACTTTTTGAGTTTGTGTGTGTGTTCAGCCCTGGCCGCACAAGTAAAAGCAGAAAGAATTTAGGGAACAGTTTTGTTTGTATAACTACAAATTAGGCTTGAGTCGAGATTTGTCTTGACTTGCATTGCGTGACCACTGACCATTCACATATTCTCCTACACATCACCTTAATATGATGGCAGGTATAGTTACAAATTAATGTACTATGTTTTCTACTTCTTGGAAAACTGGAGAAAGTTGGGTAATAAATGTGTACTGTCCACATGTCTATACATAACAACTACCGTCTAAGTAGTAAAAAGTAAGAGTAAGAGCGATGGTGAGAAGAAATAGTTTAGAGGTCATTTTTAGTTTACCGAAAAGGAAGACCAAAATAATTTTCTTGTGTAGGTGCGTTACTCTACTACAAATACAATTGGATTGGTCAAACGCGACAATTGGTTCTTGTAAAGAAAAAGTTGAAAAAACTTTGGAGGTCTTTCTAGCTTTTTCACAAGATTTGAGATACTGACAATAAGCAGAGCTAGAGTTATTATGAGCTACTTCACAATAAATCTAGCGGTTAACGATAGTATATTTTTATACATGTGTCTTCATGTTCGTGTCAAATGCGATTTTAGAATGATGATTATAAAAGTCTTTATATACAATATTTTCAAAGAAAACTTTCTCTTTTTCTCCGATTAGCTTCATTGACGACTTTATTTACTTTCTTCAAATACTATACTATATTTTAACAAATGTGTGCGCCGTATGGTTGCAAATCGTGGTCGTTTCTCAGCTCAATTTGACATCCATATTTGTTTGTCGCATGACAGATTCTTATCTGGATCCAATAAACAAAGCTCCTTTTTATCGCATAATAACGCACTCGTCATACCCATAATTCAAAATTGATGTGTATGACAGATAGAAATAGTTGAGAATAGAAGAGTGGTTATTCATGTTAAATTATTTGTGTGCACATATATTTAAACTCCGTGCGCTCATATGTAATCCACTTATTCGAATGGAAGGGGGTTTGGCACGTGCTACTATGCTTATGAAGATAAGAGAGTAATATAGGTATCTATATATAGCTATTTGTGTCACAATAGCGTACAAGTAAAGTTGGCGGTTGTGGTGTGGTGGTAGCGGTCTAGTGGCAAAGTTCTCTGATGAATGCGAAGTGGAAGCAAACTTGCAAAATAGTGTATGACCTCGTGTCCCAAGGTAATTAGTGTCATGCTCGTGTGGCGAGTCGGAAAATTTGATTATGAATGTCATCGTCAACATATTATCTCTCTTCAAGTTGAGTGAGTAGAAGACTAGAAATTTTGTTAAAGTCCAAAATAAATGTGCTTAATTTTTTCTTGGTTTACAAATGTCGGTTTTACGTTAATGCACCACTAAAAGTTTACCCAAATTTGTCATTTCTGCATCACAATCACAATAAATATACGTGTCAAATTTTCTACTTCGATTAGTAGGAAATTTTAGTTCTTATTTCGTCATTGATCGTCTTGATCGATGGAAAGTAAAAATTCTTAAGTCTATTTCGACAATAAATTTTTGTTTTGGTTTTTCCTGACTGTTTATAGTGCACAAATTTTGTAGTAACGTGTACCAAATTTCAAAGTACAATGATGGTGTTTTTCGTCAAAGCATGGTGCATGATTTGTAAATAAAATGCAATGTACATATATTATAGTGTGTCTTTTTATAACTACATGACACACGTATATCTATTAAACACGACTACATTTTTACATGTCGTGCGTATTATGAGGCGACGTGAAACTATCCTCCTCTTTGAGTAGATTATACTGTTGTTTTGGGTTCTGCTAAACGATTTCTACGATGCAGATACACTCCTCTTCATCGTCTTACCATGCTTGGGTCTTGGGCCGTATTTTGTATTTATGTTCTGACTAACTGACAAACTTATGGATTATTATATCGACTTTTGACGAAAGAGGGTGAGGAAGAAAGAAAGGTAAGGTATACGAGAGCAGGAATAAAGTAAAGGAGTGTTTTGTCTACAAAAACACCGGTAAGGAAAGTTAATCCGGGAAATTACTTGAAATCACGACATGTAACATAAATTCGGCTTGTTTTCAGTGTCTGTATTCAGTTTCGTTTCAAGGTTAGTTCAAAACACGCTTGTTTTATATATTTGAAAATGTTACATAGGTATTTTAGCTTTACTTCTCATTATGACAAAAGAAAATGAATCCCAATGTCTCTGAAAACTAACAAAGTCTTACAGAGAATATCTTTTGCGATGGTATCAATAATATTTCATTTTTAAAATAAAGGCTTTGAAGTTTTTGGAGCTCCGTATGTTTTTGTTTGGAAACAGTAAATCCAATCCAACAGTAAATTCAGACGAACGAAGGATAGCAACAACAGATAAATTGAATTCGTTATTTAATTTCGCAATTCCGTTGCGCAATAATTCATGTCAATGTACGATATCAATATTGCTTGTCATGGGTAATAAAATCCAATTTCACTTAATTGAATTGAATGACAGACAGCTATACAAATTACAGGTGACTTAAAAGTTGACAAAAATTTGTAAATAAAATAGATGTATTGATTTATCAATAAAACTCCTTCAAGATATTTTTTCTATTTTTTCGGGAGATGGAAGGAAAAAAGTACTAACAAACGTAATGGCGATTAGTTAGTAATTTCATTCCAAATTCTATTCCATTATCCATATACATGCAGATATGGCAAAAGTTTATAGATTCAAATTGTAAATTATTTGTTTATTATACATACATGGCGAGTCCAAAATAGAATAAATGCTGATATTATAAGAGTACATTAAATTCCTTGTGGGAAAAATGCACTTTCATTTAATTACTGGTGGGAAGATAACGTAGGATTGGTACATTTGAGTGATAGAGACTGTTATTTTACACTGATAGGGTTGAAAGTTGAAATAGACAGGAAGGAAGTGACTCTGTTTTTCTAGAGTTCCCTAAAGCAATGTGCCATTGTTCTTTCAATTGACATTACCATTTGCAGTAATATATGTTATATAATATCTGAAAAGTAAAATATAACTGCTCGTACAGATAAATCTGCACATTTTAATTCTCTATGGGAAGTGGTTAAAGCACATTTTTGTACATGTCAAATATCTAATGTTAAAACATGTTTGGTTTTATGGAAAATACAGAAAGTACAATAACATTTTAGTGAAGCATAGTGGACAGTACAGAGTGGATACAAGGAAGCAATCCATTATATATTTTCGTTCAGTTTGATGAAATGAAAGCATTTCCAGCTTCATTTAGATCCGTCCAGCTGACTGACTGTGGGAAAATGAATGAATGACTGACCACCACCTGATGCATAATTTAGCAGGCATGAAATGAAAGTAATCTTGATAACATGCAAGTGAGCATTTCGATTGCGAGTACTTCGTTTCAATTGCTTACAAAGAAAAGTCCATCTTTATTTATGCTACCCCCATGAATGATTCCTCTTTGCTTGTTTTATTTCAACTGTGAACAAGAAGACTTGCTTTCACTTACACTACGCTTTCACCAACTAGTGATAAGTAAATAACGAAACAAATGTTCTTAATTTCATACATCTAGCTCACTCAAGGATTGCTTTTAAATGGTATATGAAAGCTAGGCTATATATAGTCTACCAAACAGTCCATTTTATAGCTAATCAGGTTATACAGTAAAAGTAAAATGAACAGGAAGATTACTCCAGATAAAAAAATTCCCCGTGAAATTCATCCCGCTTCAAACCATTTTTGGGCGACTGAATTATAAATATTTAATAAATTGCCAAATCACTTTTTACTGACAATTCCCAACTACTTCGCAGTTAGTAAACAATTATACCTTGAATGACCTTCTATATATTCTAGTCCAATTTACGTTACCGCTCGGGATCTTTTTATCAGCATTAGATGAATGGTGTAAACAGGTCCAATAATAAAATTTACAGATTGCTTTCAGTAATAAAATTTTATTGGTTTGGAAAAAAAAGAATATTTATAAACGACTTTGTATAGATATTACAGAGTACATGTGAAAATGTGAGAATTAGCGGAACTGCATACTAGCGAGTGAAAACATCGTCGTATTCAGCTGATAAAACTTTTTTGTTCCCACAATACGATTTTCTGTTTGCTGTTTGCAATCAAAAATGCTTTTCACGGGTCGAATTCAGTAGTGTACTAATCCTTAGTTTGTTTTAAGTAATGGAGACCAAGGACATTTCAATTTAACTAATCGCATCAAGGTTGTGATTCTGCTCTGTACTTTCACTCTGCCTTAAGGAAAACATCCTTTTTTATGTTCAACATGAATGTTACGATCGTGAAACGGGGAGCTTGTAACATTTTGTACCATCATGTCATATCTCATTATTCGAACGTGTATTTAGTTGATAAAAGACTAGAATTTGAGGATGAGGCCGTAATAGACTTGTGCCATCCTTACTCTTTCATTTGTTTGAAAGAGAATTCAGCTATGCTGAACAACAGAAATAAAATCATGGCATATTAATTTAGATAATAAAACAGCTTGATACATTTAATATTCGAGTATTCTTTATAATACGAGAATGTTTTGTCGATTATCATCTTCACGAATTTCATTCTCTTTATAGTTACTGTCATGATGAAAATTTACGATATGACTTGTCTCTGAATTCGTTCATGTATGAAATGTCATTGGCTTTTGAACATTTCTACAATTTGAGAATACCTACCATAAACTAAATTCTTGGTTTGTCGTTTAGTTTAACATACAGAAATAGCTTCACTGAAATTAATAGCTGTATGCAAATAAACACGCAGTTAAAGTTAAACTATCATTAAAAAGAATATCATGTCATACCCCGATGCATTTATGTTGTTACTAATAAACCGTTGTAACGTTGTAATAACAATAAAGTTATACGTGCGTGGTATTCGCAGTTTGATACAAGTTTTTACTTAAAGCAGGCGTTTCTCTCAACAAAGGCACCACTGTCTTTGTACAAGGTGTTTTCAGATTTATTGGTAAAGTATTTGAAATTTTTTCTTTGTGCATTTAGTTTGTCAATTTCATTTAAAATAAAGTTTCTAAAGTTATTCATTCAAAACACAGCCACTTCAAAACTAGTACTTGAATCAAACAGCCTTTTATTATATTTAATTTAATTTGAACTTGAAAAGTGACCTCTGAACTTTTGAAGCAGTTTTCATGTGATTCATTCATAATTATTGTTTCTAAAGTCATTTTTGATGACAGTTACAAAATTAGTTATGATGCATGGTTTTCTTGGGAAAACAGACAAACTGACAAACATGAATTCACAGCATTTCTTCTCCACGCTGGTTACATTCATTTAAATAATAGTTTTAAGATACTGCATAGCATGTTTTCAAATTGCCTGTTAAAACGTCCGTTCATACATATCTAGACAAATTTCATGTGCTTGTCGGCGTTTGTATATAATTTTTCCGGTGGCGGCGGGTTAAAATTTAAGTGATGTGTTGGAAACCTTGCCATTGTTTACCCCCTATTCGTCATTCTTATAAAAATGAAGAACAATATAATGTATAGTCTTAGCACGTGCTATTTAATATTGTGACTTTTTAGTGCATCTTTCAACATTCACCAAGCACTTATGCATGTAACATGCATATAATATCATGCTTTCACTTTAAAGGAAACTTCCCCTTCCTCTTTACGTATTTACTTATACTGCTAATGTCCTGGGCATGCATTCATTGTGAGTTAAGTTTAAGTATAAAATGTACGCAATATGCATAAATATTGTAGCATGTCTGTATAAATACGCATTAGACATTAACAGCTTGTTTTCAGAGAAAAAATAAGGCGAATAAAGTAAAATGAGTGAGCAAGTTACGGGAAGCTTGTCAAGGGTGAGTTATTTCCAGAAGACACGCAAAATTCATGGTTTGTTTGTTTGATGTGTGCTCCTGTCCGCTTTTTACCTTTTTTCCAGCTTTCTACTAACTACAGTATATCATTCCACCCCAAACACACGCCTATTTGAGTAAGTAGGTAACAGCTATTGGTGGTGATATGCATAAAATATATACAATATGCTTTATATTGCAAAGATATATAAATCTAAGAAGAAATAACTACGTTGATGCAGTGTAAAGTATTGCATAAGAAGAAAGAATCAACACAATAAGTTTTCAGTCGACCAGACTAAAGAAATTATTTTTAGATGGAAAGCATGTCTGCTAAAACTTTGCCAAAGTTATTGTCTTTCCCCTGAAGGAATTTTTATGTGACATAAGATGAGAGGTGATGTATAGTGTGACTTTTTGTTATGTCTGCTGACTACCACAATAATAACTACGATGCTTATAATAGGTGTGAAGATAAGATTATGTAGTTGGTTTATATGTATTTATTTATTTTTTGCTTAGCTTGATAGTGCATGCTTTTCTTTTGCTACAATATTTATAAGACGTGTTCTTCTTTCTGCCTAATATTTACGCAAAGGTGACACGCGTCTTTTTTGTCTTCTCTCGTTGGTCTCCCGTCGAGAAAAAGAAAAGCCAAGGTACTTTTTTCTTTTTCATTTTGTCAGCACATAATAATGTATACAACGGAAAGAGTTTGGTGTAACGACTGGTTTCATTTAGCATACATGCATTTATACATGTATGTATTACAAGATATTGTCGAAAGAAGCTTTGAAAAGAAAAGAAAGGGCACGCCTAGATGAAGTGGTAAATCCATACCAGATTATCAGTGTGAAATCTTTCACTTTTTCCTAAACATGAAAGTTTTTACTTTCTTTTATGTTGTCCCATATATACCACATATGTACTTTATTTTTCTGAGGAACAGAAGATGCGAACTAAATAACAAAAAGAAAATGAAAACAAATGCAGTTTGTGTAAGCGGTGCTATTTTAAGATGCAATAAGCTCGGTATTTTATGTAAATGCACACACAAAAAATCGAAATTATTTCGAAGAATACACGACGACCAATTTACATACTGTATTATGTGTTCATCTATTCCCCTTTTCAGTCATAATTTTACTCTGGGCTAATTTTTTGCTCGGTTGTTGGGAGGGAGTATATAAGTGACATACTTTTCTAACTTATTTTATGAATTTGTCTTTTGTATTTATTCATAAGTAACACTTCATTGGCAAACAGAAGTTATTCGGAGGAAAAAAACTTTTCCTGTCCGTGCATTCATGTAAACAAAATCTAGTGACAAAAGTCGCAATAATCTCGACTTTTGGAGCATAATAAAAGCATACATTTAAGTAACTTATATTTTCCATTATTCCAAGCGTTTACACATAAAACTAAATATGCGAGTGCTTGGTGCTTATAATATTAATGCAGGCTATATTTTCTTTAGCCAACAACCACAATTTTATTGCAAAATGTTTGATGAAAATACTTTTCTTTTTCGGAATAAATTAGGCCATCGTTTCAATACAAATTTTTGATGGTACTTGTTCACGAACAATCATCTCATAATATTTTGTCGCCAATAATAATCCGCCGTTCGCTACGTTTATGATATATTGTTTTAACGTTATTTCTCAAAATGTAGGATTTTATTTTTCAACTTCCCAATTTAGTTATTGTTTACACATGCACTTATTTGTGGCCAAGAAACCTTTTTCTGTTTGTCTTTTTAGTGAAACTATTGTCTTTGTCTTTATGAAACTGTATAGAAGCATTTATAGAGCTTACATTATCCAAATAATAATTCACTCAAACTGGAGCACCAAGGTACACTATGTATGGTGAAAGTTCATATTAAACTATTTGTAAGTATTTAGGTAAAAAGTGGTGAGTAGGTGCAAAGTTATAGGGTAAGCGGAAAAACATCCCCGTTAGATTCATTTTCTCTGAGACACGAACGTGTACCATTTTACCTGCTATTTGTTCTCGTGTAGAACGCCGTGTTTAACGGCTTATACATCAGGAAGTAAATTTTCATGCTGTGCGGCGGCGATATTTATAGTTTGATATATTGACATTTTGCATTATTATAGACGAAAGTGTGAAAGGGAAAATCGTTCACCTCGTGGTGAAGAGTAAATATTTGCTTATCTCACGTTTCCTGTTTATTGAGGCAAGATACAACGCAATCACACGACGAAATACAGAAACTTGCGATGACTATTTCTCTGTAAAAGATCACGTTCACCCTTTCGGCATTTGGGAACGAATATTAAAGGTTCGTTTCGGTGTTTCCTATCCCTTAAACTGTACAATTAACACGAATTCCTCACACAATAATGCATGTGTAGATCTATGTACCATGTACATATCATAGTCTACGTATACTTATTGTTAACAGCACAGTTAAAATTTAATTGTGATTGTAAACTGATTTACAAAAGAAATATAAGATTAAAATGTTTTGTATGAGAAGATGCAATTTAGGTATGCAAAATGTACGTGTAACCTATTATTATCATATCTAATAATTAAAACGAAATCACCAGACTCACAAATGACTTTTGAAGATGTTGACACAATTATTTTCCTTAAAGTAGAAAATATGTTTGCTAAAATAAAACAGAAGCAAAACAGCACTAATGCGTTATTTGAAATTACTTGTAATCCTTTTTGTTTTCCGAAATCTAATTTACTGTTTTTCATTTCAGATTGCCAAAAAGCAGAATTGTTTAGTTTACTAGGAACCCTGGTTGACCTTCTTTTACAACTATATATAGTATTTGTATTATACAAGCCCTTCATGTTTATAGGTGCTTGTGGACTTCATAGAACGTAAATAGTTTAGCGTCCAAAGCAAATTGTGTTTCTGTATGTGTGCTTTTCTCCGACTCAATCCCTGCTGAAATGTAAAATCAACAAGATGAGATTCTAGCTGATCTGAAGGATTACATAGTTTTATTATTTTATTATCATTTCATTAGTTGTTCCCTGTGTCTTTCAAGACACTTGTATATCCTCAAGTCGTTTTCTTTTCTCTTCCTCGAACGTTTTCTTACTTTACTTGTGTGCGCGGTGCCTATTTTCTTGAGCAATTCAAACACAGCAAAGCAGCATACATACTCATCATATAGATAATACATGCATACACACCACTTAAAGACAAGAAGAAGGAAATGATTATGAGAAAATTTGAAGTTTGCTGTCCTTGTCTTGCCTTGTCTTCCTTTTTCCTATTGTCTACTAAGGCCGTCGTCTTTGTCGATGAGGATGAGAACAGCGCTCAGAGTCGTTATTATGTTTACTTCTCGCCCTCTTCAATGCTAAATCAACTGTGCAAAAGCACAACTGGAAATGATAAAATGGAGGGAGAGGAAAAGGAGGTAATGTTTAGAAAACAAGAGAATTTTCTTAGGCGGTAAAGAAAAAGAGGTCTTCTTCAGTTTCCTCATCTCATCTTACTCAACGACACGACTGTGTTGTTTGTACTTCTACTTGTGTGGCGCTAGTATTACATGCTAAACTTCAAGTTGATGTGTACGACTTGAGTAAATATTTACTTTTGTTTTTTCTCTCCAAAACTCGAAGTCTACCTTTCCCACTAAACAGCCAACCGTCCAGACTATAATAGTATAGTATTCTTGCTCTGCTCATTTGCAGAAAAATGTGAAGTTCTCAAACATATTATGACACATGCACACTATATTATATTTTTTGCCTTGCAGCAAAACTTATATGAGAGACAAACATTATTATTATTAGATTCTAGGTATAAGTTTATCGACATGTTGTCCACTTTCACTATTATTGTGATGACAAAAAATCATATATGGTGCTATTTTAAGTTATAGATCGTGCACTTATTGTTTCTTAAGATGCCTATTACCAAACATAATGTTATTGATGCAAACAATGAATATGTTGGAGAGGGGATGGGAGCCCTTCAGATGTGACGTTATTGTTTTCGTAATAAGATTTATGTAAACAATCTCACTGTTCAAATAATTTTTTTTCAAAAAATGTGAATATTGGAAGAAAATAACAGATAATAATAGACAAATAGAAAATCGTTCGTTTAGAAAGTCTTCGAGCATTTCCCATTACAGAAGAGTAAAGTTATTTGTTACAATAAATAAT
>JAQFYG010001959.1:0-16498 GCA_034694325.1 Entomobrya corticalis
AGATTAGGTTTTTATGTGCATGTGTTTAGTGAACATAAGCATCAGGTCATAAATTCTGAAATTATCTTATCACGTCTCACGTCATTTTAAGACGAAAAACCATGTGCTCGTATTTATCAAAAGCTACCAGTTATTTTGTAGCGTGGCACAGGTTGCTTGCTCTCTTTTTGTTTTTAACCTGACTCACAGCCCTATAGTGAAAATTAAGTGTTTATTGAGCATCAAAATGAAAAACTCAATCAATCATAGGAATGTTCTCAATGTTTATGACATGCTTGTGTCTTTTTCTCCTTTTGTCAAGGGCCACAAACAACAAAGTGTCCAATTTCACGGTCCTCACTCACTCATTATTACTTATGTTGTAGATCCATTGTTGTCATTTTTATTATAACATACTATATTATATTATATACCACATGATGATTAGGTAGTATTTATCCTGTTCACCAAGAAAAATTGAAGAAAAAAAAGGTCCACACGCCTTATCCACAAGCAAGCACCTCACACCGCCTTCCTGAAAATAATTTTTTTGAAATTATTTTGCATTGGATTTTGGTAATATTGTAACAATACTAACTAGGAGGAGGAGGACACTCATGCTCTAACAAGTGAATTATCTCTCACCAGCTAGATAGCTTCTTTTTGTGCTCATTGATTGTTTTCCAATTTCCTTGTCAAAATTGTCTCAAGAGAGAATGAAGGATTAAGAAGGATTACGTATAGGGTAGGACGCACAACAAACGGGAGCAGTTGAACCAAAAAAAAAGTTTCTTCAGAGATTTTTTCCCTTCTTCTGTCAAGAAAAAAGGTAAAGAGACCTATTGTGTTTTGTTACGTGTCGCCTCTCTGTTTTGAGTTAGACGGACTATGTATGTACATTGTATGTTTAAAGCTTTACTTAAGGCAATTGTCACGGTCTGAATTGGGGGCGTTTTGTTGGTGCCAGTCTCCAGCTGTGAGAGCAATTCACCCCCGCCATTATTATATATATCCCTTTGCATTATTGTGACAATAATATAAAAAGGAATGAAAAGAGGAGAAGAGCAGAGAACAAGACCCGGATTAACTTTCCAAAAAGTATATAAAAATATATTATATTTAAGAGGGAGTAGTGCAGTTCATATAATAATACAGTGTACATTGTCATCATCATCAACATATTATGATGATCATTGTTCAACAACCAAAGTTGGGGTATCATGTGATGATGCTGATGATGATGCAATGAGATGACCAGCATGGGGTCAAGTGCACGACATTGTGACAAGTCTTACTATTATATGCACAAAGAGAGGCTTCTTTTTTTCAAAAGCTCAGACTCAGATGCTTTTTCTTCTTTAATTCTGCTGCTGGTTGGTTTACCGTTTATGATAAAAAAGCAAACAACGGATTACTTTGTTGAGATTATACAGTGCACACATATGCGGGTGCATCCTCATTGCATATTCAATTAAATAAATAAATAAATCGGTAAAAAAGATGTGTTCGTATGCATTTCTGTGTATGATGGTATGGTGCGGTGACATTATGACGACGACGACGCTCCCGTCTGTCTCCAGCTTCCAGCATGGATCACGTTCCATAGACAGCAGGGCATCTTCTCAGCATACTCATTTTACTTTTTTTAAAGCTGATTCAAGAAAAAGGAAAAGAGAATTTAGTATAAAAAAACCTGGCTGCATGCTGTATCATATGCATTCATTAAAACCATAATAGTTTTTCATTGCTGCTACCAAGTTGAAAGAAACGCATTCATTTCCATTATCATACTTTTATATTCCATGTGACGAGGAGAATGCAATGTTGGAAAGGGGAATTAATGGAGAAGTGGAGGAAAGATTTTTAAAAAAGTAGAAGAAGAAGAGGATGATGGCTTTTGGGCTGAGGAAATAATGAGTCTGTTTGGAATGTGACCCATCATCTAATTCTTCTATACATCAGTCAGTCAGTCAATGCATTTTTTCATGTTTTGTTGTTGTTGATGTTGACAGACAGTCTTGGAAAATTAAGGAATGGAATGGGACCATTAAGGACACATGTGTACACACAGAGCAGAGCTCAGAAGGAAAAGGCATGCCTCCTCCATCATTCCATTCCAAAATGCTTTTTGTTCTGGAATTTTTATTGCTCCTTTGGTTTTCGTCGTTATTACCACAAAAAATAAGGCAGACTGCAGGCGTACGTACGTACGAACGTACTTCATTCGTTCAGGACGATTATTGGTTGTTGGAGGTATCCCAAGAATGGGACCTGCACTTAACCTCTGTGACAACGACGACATGCTTATTGTAGATCATGTGTACACCTTGCCTTTCGTGTAGGTAATAATCATGTCTTGTCTTGAGATTCTGTGTGTCTTGTTGTTGGGCTGTTGACGTTAGAATGTCACTGGGAGAAAATGGGCTGTGGAAAATGTGTATTCTATGCTAATCAATTAGTCCACCGTGACCATTTCTTTTTAGTGGATGGATAAACTCTTTGTTTGTATTTGAGCATTATATTAGCATCTCTACATAAAATAGTATTGTGAGGAGTCCACCCTTGAACTACAACATCAAGAAGAAGATGAAGAACAGAATAAAAAACATTGCAATGCCAAGCCAATACAATGTTTTTTTTATCATTTTACATTCCGATTGTGACTGCCCATTGTTGCTGGTCATTTTGAGATTGTTATAGTTATTGTTGTTACATTTAAATTGGATGGATGGGATGGAAGGTTATAGGTTTGGTTCGGTGGATGGATGAGAAGAGTGCGTAGGCAGGCAGAAAATTTAAGATGATCACCTCTCTCGCCAGGCAAATGATTACGGTACGATACATGTGATGATGGTGATGATGATGATATGCTCATCTCTCAAGGAACTTACAAGCAAACACATATATATTTTCAGCATCGTGTCCTGACCAAACACATTAATTCTCTCACTTGACCATTTTCATGGGGACATTGGGACACTGGCAGAGATTTATGGTTTTAACTTGTTGGGACCATATGAATGGCCAGAAGAGTTTATATAAATTGCATTTTTGGTGTCCTCCTGTCCTGTTTTGTATTCCTCTATAAATAGCTGAGCTAACCTCAGAGTGAGGTAAACCAAGACACAGAGACAACAATGGTCACAACAATGCACTGAAGCAATAACCATAATAATTCTTCTATGTCTTGTGAATTATTCAGTCAGTTCAGTTTTTTTTCCTGGTGTCAACCACAAAGATAAATATCTTGGAAATTTCAATAAATACTTTATTCTTCCGACGAACTGAATTTACTATAACAGCTATGCAGGCAGTCAGTCGTTAGTCAGTAGCCTCATTACACATTTGCATCATAGACCTCATATCCGACCACAGCACGAGAGCAAAAAGTGTCAACTTAATAATATTCTGAGTCTGCTGTGTGTGGATACAATAATCTTTTGCCATTAATATTACTGTTATGTTATGATCACCTTTCCATTATTCCTGTCATTATTATCGCCATTGTCATAATAATATTACATTTCTCGACAAGACGCTCTCTTATAATTTTTTTAACCTTTTTGTTCAATAGCAATGTTAAAAATAACCTAAACATCTTTTGACTTCCGTACGGTGGGAGGTTGACATTAGTTTTTTCTTCTTTTTATGATGATCCTTTTGCAAAGAGATTGAGGCAGTCCTTTAATAAAAAATACACATGGATTCAGGAAAAAACATGAAGAAGGACATAGGAGGTCACTTGCCTTTTTTTCAAGAATCACTGAAAAAAGGCAGAGGCAGAGCTAGAGAAACTTTTTAAAAAACTATTTTATTATTATTTCTCCAATTTTCTCAATGATAATTCTTTTCCTTCTTCAGCAATAGAATAAACCATCTCTACAATGTGTTGTTGGTGTGGTGCACAAGTGCCAAGAAGGGAATTGACCTGCGACCCTCTGTTGACTCTTTTTGAGCGGGCCACCCGCTAGTTTTTAATGATGCTCATATATAATATCCATACGCACTCCCAGCAGTCAGACGTGTCTCCTTTGCTCCTTTCTTCACACAAAATGTCTTTTTACGTTTGTATATTACATTTTCTCGTTTCTTCTGAAGAAATTAACCTGAGACAAAGTTGACATCTTTAGTTTTTTTCCTTCTTGTCGCGGTTGCAGAGAAATTGAGGTCATCGCAGTCACACACACGCATGAAAATATGCGACGTTTTTTCAACTAATACTGTAAAAGCACATAAAGTTCATCTTGTGTGTATTATGCTATTAGGTTGGTGGATGACGCAAATGAGACTTGTGAGTGAGAAGACATCAGTCTGCCAAAATATTTTGATTGCTGTTTAAGCAAATGTTCAAATTTTTATGCTTTCATGGACTCTCTCAGTGTTGCGGCATCCGGTTAGGAATGTTTTTTCTCTCTTTTCTTTCGAAACCTCTGAGACAGGGCGCTGATTGAAAAGGCTGATGATCAGAGGGTATATATATATAACGCTGCTGATTGTTGTCATAAACTTTTTGGTATGATGTGTTCCTCTTTTTCAGTATCTTTTTTTCAATTCCTCTTTTCTTTTTCTTGTCACTGCTTCTGTCTGTACTGATGTTATTTTTTTTACTATAAGGAAACATGGCTATCGAATGTCAACCCCGAGAAGTTGATACAGTTGACAGTGTGGCGGCACTGAAATTTAATCGCTACAACAAATCTCCTTACAGATTTTTTTTTCAGGGAGAAATGCATAAATGTATTTAAAATACCCGAGACTCGAGACCCTATAAGCTACATTTCCGTCATGCTTACACACACACAGAAAACAACACGGCATAAAACATTTTATACCTAAATAACATACTTTTACAAAGTTTCGGTTTTGTATTTTTTAAAGTGCAAAACTGTTCCTTCTTCGGCTCATCTCATTCAAAGCTCGTAAAAAACACACGAGTAAGTAAAATAACCAGAAAGGAAGGGGAGTCCCAAAGAAAAAAAATTACCTAAAAAGTGAAGTAGTTTGGTAGTTTTTATGTAGTGGTGGTGGTGATAGTATATGTGCTTTACTTAAACATTTTCAATTGCTCCACTTTGAAAGGAAAATGTTGTGACAACACTTTACACATTTTCTTCCACAATGGCACGTCTTCTTAAATCTATTGCCGCTGTATTTGTGTTTGTTGTTGTTGTAATTGTATCATCATCATTCTTCATTCCTTCAAAGAGGAGAGCACCAGAGAAAACAGCAGTCTCAGTTGTCGAGTATTTTGTTTGTGCAGCAGTAAAATACATAGAAAAAGTACAAAGTAGGTTGTAATTTTTATGAAGTGTTTCATCTTGTTGAACATGTGCGGCTCACCCGGTAGAAGAAAACGAGAAAAAAAATGAGAATTTTAAAGCATAATATAATATGCATAGTTCGTCGTAGTATAAATAAGCGGCGGGTCGTTCCCTTGTCAAAGTGAAACAAATTCCATTATTACGCATTCAAAGATTGTAATGTATGCCACCTTAAAAATATACATTGCAGCTTGTCTGTGAAATGTATACTTTTATTCCAAACGAGAGTTACAAAATAGTTTTGTGTTGTTGTTTGTTTCTCTCTCTCTTTCTCTCTGATGGGCTATGTGACACAATGAAGATGATGCAATTCGGTGTAGAAATAGGGAATAATATAGAAGGGAATTATTATGGAAGCTTGAATGCAGTTTTTTAAAAAAATCTCCATCTCGCTGTTCTGTGCTGCCTTTTCATTGTTGTCGTAGTTGATGTTGACTGATGGATAGCGGAGATTAACTTTTTGATGGGATTTGGGAAAAAGTCGGGCGTACGCCACGCCGGGAGGATACATATTGCATTGATCTTGCCACTATGCTTCTGGAAACTAGAGTATTTTTTGGATGCAAAACGAAAGAGAGAAAATTTAGGGTGCATGCATTTTGATGATGTTTAGTGGTAGGGATTTAAATGCTTTGCGCCCGTTTTTCTTTTCCTTATCGGGAGCAACCAGAAGGAGAAAATCTCCTCCCGATTTTGTGCATGGTGAAGGGAGGGAGATGGAGAGAAGTGTGCTCGGTGAACCGGAGAAAATCTCATCTCCGTTACTGCTGCCGCCGTTGTTGCTGCTGCCACCACACCATCCATGCCACCATCTCCATTCTCATCAGTCCCGGGTTTGAGTTTGATGACCCCATTAAAAAAATCTTTTTCTCTTGTAGATAGATTTAAGCAAACTTTTAGGCAGACACCCTCTTCTACCTATATAATATGCAATTCTCATCATCATGTAACCGGATCTGTAAAACAAACTCATTGTGTCACAGTGAAAGATCTCATTTCCTCAACTGACGTCACATGATATCCCCATGATCATGTCATGGAGGAAGATTGAAAGAAAAGTATCCTAAGTGTCGGAGAATTGCATACAGGAAAAAGGCTCAACAGGATTTGATTCAAACAATCACAAAATTCCGAGAATCCAGGATATAATTTCTAAATCCAATGGTTTATAGCTGTTGTAGAGAAATACGAATACTTACTTGACCATGTAGAATTTTGGATGGACATTACAGATAATTTATGGAACAATACAAACATACATGCTTTTATTATTAGCGTATCACAATCAGAATCACGATCAGGATCATTGACTCTGTAAATACAAACAGATCACTTTGTTCAAACGCATGGAAACTTCCGGCTCCCCTCTAGGCTAGAATCACACACAGATAGAAACACATGAAACTCTGCCATATATTTTAAAATACTTTTGGTTTCATATCGCATTCAGTAAGTTTGTGTTTTAACTAGTGTGGAATTTCTCTGACACATTCCTTTCTGAAAATAAAAATTACTTGCCACATATATTTTTGTAGTTTTTTGCCCTGTCACCAATGAAATTTTTTTACTACATTAAAAAAAGCAGAGATGATCCTTTTCTAAATATTTTATTAAAAAAAAGGCGACATTGTTTTGAAAGTCTCATGTCGTTCAGTGCGGTGCAGTCTCGTCTTCCTTCCACTTCAACCAGGTCGAGAAGGACAGGACAAAAATCCCCAAAAAGTGAGAAAGGGTCCCTCTCCACTTTGTGTCGTGTTCCTCCAGACGATCATCCATCTTTGTGACAAAAAGTCTAGCTCTCTCGCTGTTCCACCTGAAGAATATTTCCAGTTGTACAGTATCATATAGAAATAAAAAAATTATATAGTTGGTTAGTTATGTGTAGTATTTAGTTATATTATTACCTGTGCACAATATACTTGTTACGTGGCATCATCGTAAGAAAACCTGTTGTCCCCTGTCCTCTGTTTCATCTCCTATGATTTTGTTCTTGGATATTTTATGAAGGTACACAGGCGCATGTAATATGGTATACTTTTTCACTGAAAAATAAAAATAAATAAATGTCGTAACAATATTTTTCCTATGTCTCCTCATCTCATCCTCTTCTTCACACAAGAATATAACTGTTCCATTGTCTTTCCTTTTCTTCTTGAAGAATAATATATAAGGACTCTTTATTCTTTATTGTTGTTAGTTTTTCGTGGACTCATTAGACATTCATCTTGTCAAGTAAGCGTCTTGGTTGTTCTCTGAAACGCTTATTGCTGGTACCTTTTATTCCATCCATTGCATTCCGCGTATAATTTTTTTTATTTTACCGGGCGGGACGCACCCAGCATAATATAAGGTATCTGAGCGACAGAGAGAGAGACGGAAAAAGGATGAATTTTAAAACTAAACTGTTCTGCTGCTGAGCTTATATTGAGCCTACGGCAGGGCAAGTTGACAACAATGACAATAATACTAATAATAATATATATAAAAATCATCATATCATATAGGATTACATTGCATCATTCATGCAAGAAGTGAGAGAAGGACGACGGACGATGATGATGATGACAAAAGCTAGTCCATAAGTCATGATGACCTAGCCTGCCTTTGGCTTGGCTCTTGACTGTCGACCCATTGACGGAATTTTCACTGTTGATGTGATGAGATGGCAGAGCGTTATAAAAAGCGAGAAGAAGAAAAAATATACATAGAAATTCTTAATAATCACTCTTTATATTCATATGAATATTATAATATATGCAATCTGAGATGCCAATAGAACGTAACGTTGAAAATTGATTGTTACAATGCAATCATTCACCCAGTCACTGACTCAGCAACCAGCAACACAGTCAGCTCGCGGTCCATTCAAGTATTTTTGTTGCATTACCGGCCCTGCAACCAGTTAACCAAATGTCAACAACATCGTCATCATCATCACAAATCTGTCCGTTGTCCCCGCATCTTCCATTCCGTCTCATTCCAAACTTCGAAGAAAAAAACAATAAAAAATGACAATGACGATAAAAATTCATTCACAAAAGAATACAACGACGAGAAACACAAGGAATAAAAAAATAATTCTCAAATAAAAAAGCATACAAAAATGACGATCTCTAGTGTTGAATGATGAGCTAAAAGTTATTTCTGGTCAAGTCACTGACCTGTGGCTTTTCTGTGGTCTTTTCGATTGTACAACAGTTTGTATTCCCGTAAATTATTGACGAACATGAGCTTTAATGGTAAAAAATTGTATGATGATGGGATATAGCATGAAATAATAACTTATTACTTGTGGCTTATTTATGGAACCAGTAAATAGTGAAATCACGCCATTCAGCATGATAGCAGCACGTAACAGATTTGAAGTTTTGTCTGCGTGCTTTCTTGTCCAGCCCGGTGGTGTCAATTCAGGTAGCTGAAGTGAAAGAAAAAAAATACATAAAATTATTTTTTATGATTAGGGACGACGCGGTTCTTTCTGTGTTGAGTTTAAGTTTAAGGCATTCATTATTTGCTCTTGAGTAAAATCACACATAAATTATTGTTATTAGCGTATCACCCACAACATACAATACAATTCTTGGAGGAGTAAAGTGTAATAAGCATTCTCTATACAGTGTGTATACTTTTAAAAATCATTTTAATGAAGTGTTTTATGTGCTTTTCTTCTTGAAAATGAAGAAAATGTAAAGTGTCATGCATGATGCGTGCCGTGTGTGTCATGTCAGCTAGGTCCAGTGACTTGTTGCGTGCTTTTGGAAATTATAAGATTATAATTTTCATACCTGAGAAATGCAGTACGGAGTACAGAGGAATAAAAAGAACCTTAAAAATTTTGCAAAGTAAACTGAAACTAAAATAATGATAAAATGTGAGTTTTTATCCGAATGCTTCCTCACTGTCTGCCAAGTTTTCCAACTCTGTACAGAGGAGATGAAGTATCAGAAACACTTTTTTCTTTCGTCTCTGTTTCTTCTAATCTTAATGATTATTATATGATGTTGATGGTAGTAGTTACGTGCTTCTGGCTTCTGTATAAATATCAAGTAGGCAGATGATGAAAAATATATACATGTTAGTTGCCTTGCGTGCTTGCAATTTGCATGCATGCATTTTTCTTAATATCATATCTATCGTCTCTGGTCTCTCTGTGTCATGAACACATGCATTTAGTATCAACTTCCATAAATATTATCGCATCCGTATTCATTCTGAACTACAATATCACATTTTCCATTCCATTTTTTTGTCCTTTTTTATCATTCGCACCATCTCATAATAATCATCAACACAGCATACTCTGTACTCCAAACTCCACCACAATAATTCTTTCCTCAAGATGGTGATGGAGATTTGAACAAGAAAAGACAAAACAGTTTGTTAAGTGTAAATATGAATGTGACTGACTTTGACTGCCAGGCTGCCAAAAAGAGAACGGACGGATACACCGATAATGACAATCACTGGCAACAGCAGAGATTTCGATAAACCTCGAATTTTTTTAACTGTTTTACCTTGACCAAGACCAACATCTTGTGTGTGATAAGAAACAATAAATGGAAAATGGAAACATTTCTCAGATTTCAGATACTCTTTTTAAAAGGTCGGTATATAGTTGGCGTGTACATTAGAAGTATGCTTGAATATCAATAATCTGTCATAAATGTCCGTAGTTCATGATTCCGACAGTGGGAAGAATATCTAAATTCCAAATGTTCCTTTTTTTCTTTTCCAGTCAGTAAAGTAAAGAGATGATCCAAAATGTTCAGATGTCAATTTTCCATTTTATTTTTTCTCTATCTCAGGCCAAGACATTGAAACATGGAGAAATTCAATAATCGATGATACACTTTTAATGCTGATGGGATGCCACAAGGCAAACAATAGGATTACACTTTATTCTAAATAAAAAAAATCTTGTTGAGAACACTTTTTAGAGTAAAATGTGTCCAGTCAGCATAGCAGTGTAACATAGCGTGCGTGAAATGACAGAATAAAAAAGGGTATCACTCCTAGTCCATCCACCATAAAGAGAATGAAAACGTTTAAGTTTAAAAGTAAGTCATCTTTCTTGTTTAAAAGCCGTTTTAAGCATTAAAAAAGCATTAAAAATCTTGTGTAAGCTGATAATAATGGCTTTTCTGGTAGTTTGTAAAAGTGTAAGTTTAAGAGTTTAAGGGACAGGTAGGCACATTCAGGCAACAATGCCATTGTTAGTTCATGTACCCTTCAAACTGCCAGAGAAGGAAAATCCCCCATCTTTTTCTCTTTGAATTCCATGGGCAGGCGTGTATCGAAAAAGTGTCGAGCGAGCACATATTATATATTTTCTTTTGAAAGGTTAAATCTACTTCTCTGATCATCGTATATAGTCCAAAAGATTTAAAAAAAAAGTTATTCTATTTGAAGTGTTGCTACTACTACTGGTAGTTGGTAGTATGGTGCTGCTGTTTAGTAAGTTAGTTTGGTGGAGTGAAGAGTGAAGTTTTTACAAGCTCCCCTTGAGCCCTTTTAGTGCCACTCGACTACCTCCTCGTCTCCTCTTCTTTTTGGTGTCTGGTGAGTGATGAGATGAGGCGGAGAAGAATATGTACACACACACGGCAGGCGAGACGGAAAAGCATGGAAATTGCAATTTTATGCCACTTTCCTTTCCTAAAGCCCAGTTGGAAGTTGGATGGATGTTAAGTAGAGATAGATTCTTTTTCGTTAAAAAAAGTGATAAATCTATTTATCTCGACGGCACAGTCAGCCCAACTCTTTCAGCTTCATTAACTTATAACTGCTCACCAACCACCACCACCAATACATTTTGCTATTATTAAACATTATTGCCCGAGCAAAATTCCAATTTTTGGTGCTTCTCATTGCAAAACAATTGATGCTTCTTTCTCCTTTTCCCTTGAGTCTGTTGAGTTGAGTCTGAAATGAAAAAAAAAAGTTGCAATAGTCATGCTGCCATTGAAAAGTAAATTTTAAAATTATTTTTTCTCTAGAGAATAGAATGAGACCATTCAAAAGTCCAGCTGGGGAGGTGGTCATGCGTTTTGTTCTTTCTTCTCTTTGACTTTTTTTTTGCATCTCTGCATATTTTTGCTGACTTTTGAGATTAAGAAACGAAAACAGAGCAGAGTTGCATTGTTGCTTATTACTTTACTACACCTATTGATCTTTATCTTTACAATGCCTACTTAATGCTTATTCATATTTTTTTGTTAATGTTACTGCTGTTGTGATAAAGCTGAATGCAGACTGACCCACCTCCTTCTCACATTGTTGTTCTCTGTTCTGTTCTCTATCTTCTAGCTAGAATATGAATAGAATAATGTGTCTGCGTCTGCCTTCTTGTTGTTGAACCAGTTACACAACAACTTTTGCTAGAGAGCTTGCATATCATTATCATTATATATTATGTCGATTATTACATTTTAAAGGAAAAAAATCGAATTATATATTGATGATGATGATGTCGATGACTGAGGAATGAATATTATATTGTCGAGCAACCCTAGTTCATATTTTTTCATCTGGTTCAAAAAATTTGTATTATATTTTTGCCAGTTCCTCCGTCGTGCTGACAGACAAATAACCTAACTGATTGCACTCAAATCACTCAATAAATAATCAATCCGAGTCACAGTCGGACATTTATTCTCATAAATAATAATAAACGTATAAGTAGATGTAATAGATATTCGATATATTATTGTTCTAGATGAGTTTTTACTATTTTTGTCTTATCATCATTACTCATTTCTTATTGAACCAGATGAAAATTCTCAGGCCACCCCATATATTTTCATTTCACTCAGCTTCTTCTTCCCTTGTTCTTTTTTTTTACCTCAAGCCAATTAAAACCCTATTTTTTCTACTTTACCTGGATCTGACTGTTCTGAAAGATGTAAAGTCACGCTTTTCCTAGCGCCGCGCTGTTTATCTCTTCCAAGAGCAAAATGATATGATTGAGTAAGTGGTGGTGGTGTTGGTGGGAGGTTGACTCAGGTCGTATATTTTTCATGCTGAAAAAATGAAAAACCAAAAAAATGTGTTTTTTATGTCTCGTTTTCCTACCAAACTCTCTTGAGCTTTTGTATATACTTTTGTCGAAAATAAGCAAAGAAACTCATCGTGAAAATAACTTGATCCCAATTTTCCAATGATCCTTCTCATTCCATTCCAATTTAATTTCTAATATTTCCAATAATGATATACCAATACCAATTGCCCATGCTTTTCATTATATTATGGTCGATTTTTTTCTCTTCTTCTCTTCGCTTGTGTAGGTTTAACCAATTATTTTTTCCTCATCTTTGGTTTCTTGCTGTGGTTTGGTCAATAATGATAATTGTTATAATGGTTCTGTTTAAAATAAGCAAGGATGAGAGAAGAACCTGCACAGAGCTACTACGAGCTTATAAGCATTTTTACCCTTATTAAGCAACTAGGAATGGAATTAGGATAGCCGTTCTTGTTTTTTTTTCATGATCGTCAGCATCATCATCATCTCATCGTGATCATTCCAATTTCAACATTATCGAAACGCTATTATCCTTATTTCTCATGATCATGATGTTGGTCGTCGTGATCATCTGGTATAGTAAATGGTAAGGATGGAATGGATTGTCGGTCGACAGACAACAAGTCCAAATATACCATCAATTCATTAGCTTAAAGGTAAAAATAGCTTTGGGATAGGTTTTTTGGTGGTGCCAATAACAAAATGTACACATGAGCATTTCATGTCAGTCAGTTAGCTCCTCAACGAACAAACAGTTTTCGTTACAATCCATCTTTGACTCTCTCTCTTTCGCTCTAAAAGATTTCTTCTTGAGCGACGAAGGTGTTGGAGGTCCGCCTGTTTGACTGATGAAATGTCAGAAGTTGATGAAGCAAAACCATTAAAGAAGAAGGTGTGCATCAGCAAAATAGACAATTGTTACAACTTTCTGTATAAAAAAGATCAGTATATAAATAGGTAGGTATGCATGATTATATAGTGGACATATAAAAAATAAAATATATATTCATTTGAGACTTGAGCCGAGAGTGAGTGGCCACCAACAGAAGAAATATAGGAGCGAGGAGAGATTGCAATATGTGGAGGCTCTCATAATCGTCACATTTTTCAAGTTGATGTGAAACTATCAGTTAATTAGTTATTTATTATGTATTAGTGATGCCGAGGCTGTCTACTTACAAGAGTGGAAAATGAATGAATGAATTGACATGATGATGATGAGGAGGAGAAGAAGAATAATGGAATATTATCGTCGTGTAGTTTAAGGGGCACTTTATATTTTGGGTTGTGGCTCATCATCATCATCCTCGAATTGTCGGATGGATGGATAGATGGACGGCTTCTAATAAAAATGAAGAAGAAGAAGAAAGTTACAAAAACATTGATTGGTCTACCATTATTTTTATTATTGCAAGTTTGGCTGTGTGGAGAAGAGAGTTTTTGATCTGAAGTTGACAGTGGCCTGATTTTCTGGGAGCTGGCAGGGGGTATAGGAATTATTGGTGGGGACCCCCTCGGAAGCGCTCAGACGGTTCAAATGAGAAGGAAAGAGATGCTGCTATATATAAAGCTTCCTCTTAATGTGACACTGATTAATGACCACTTCACACGACACTGCAAACTATCAGTGTATTTTTAAAAAGTTTTACAGAGCTTCGCTTTGAATCTTTTGAGTAAATTACATTTTAAATATGTGAAAGGTTTGTAGAGGTATCTCTCTGGAATGGAACTACTGAAAACTATCAAAGTTTTTTAGACATGGCATGCAGGCAATTATTTATCCATAAAAATGGAGCGATAACTTTATAGAAATTCTTGAATTTGCAAACTTTGTGCCTTGTGCAAGGCCATCACGTTTAATGAGTTGTTTGCTTCTCAAAATTCTATAATATTTAGTTGAATTGAAATACCTTCTTTTACCATAAATACTTTAAATGATTTTATTTTGCTACATTTTTTCATGGACATGTTCATTTTCAGCATACCTTTTCATTTTAGATGGCATCAAGAGATATGTGAAATAACGATGCATGTTTGGTTTTCTTTTTCGTAATTTCTAATTCATGCATGCCATGCAAGTAAAATGCAGACCTATTATCATCACGACCATAATCATCATCCCCACCAGAATCACTTTCTTCTTGACTGGGTTTACGGTAGGAAAAAAATGCAATAAGATTTTTTGACTGGACTTTTGAAGATGGATGGATTGTTGAAGGTGAAGTGATGGCGATGATTGTGATTTTGGTAGACACACAGGCAACAAACCAAAATATAATGTGCTCCATGCAAATGTATATCTATTTCCTTCTTCCTTTGTTAAATACCCCCTGCCAGCCCATTTGCATTTTTAATTACCCTCAACAAATTGGGTTTAACGGGCTTGTCTTCTCTTCTTCTTCTTCCTTCTTTGCCAACAATGAAGCTCTGAAGAAAATGTGACCAGCAAAAAAAATTTCAAACTGTATTGCTAACTCCTCGCTCGCATCCTCATCACAAGTGTCTATTGTTGTTCTGGCATGCTCGTGCCCAATGTCTCTGGCGTATTATCCTCCTGTCATGAGAAAAAATGATGTTGATGAGGAGAATAAGAACGCAAAAAAGACCATCTCTCTCAAGAATTATTTTCAACTTGTAAATGAGATGCTTTTTTAGTTAATGTGCAGCGTAATTACAAAATGAGGTCCTCACACCACCAACCACCACCGCATACTTTCTTCCTTCAGCGTGCAGCACTCCACCACCATCCCATCATTCTTAACAAATGACACATTCCTTCAAATCAACCCTGCACATTTAGCATTAGTGGTGGTAGTGGTGACTGAATGAATGGCCAAAACATGATCAACATCAACACGGTCACAGCGTTTTTTCTCCATTGTTAATAAACGATGTTAGCCAACAAGCTATTGTTACTTCATTTTATCCACTTAACATTTTTTTTCTCGTTGAAATTGAAGGAAAAATATATATTATCATGAAGGAGTGAATGAGTGCATGAATAAGTGTATGTGTTTGAGAGAGAGAACGTGGTATGTATGGTAATGTTAATGATAGTGGATTGGAGGAGTATACAATTTTCGCTATGAAATATGATCCGTTGAATGAATTATGAGCTGTTTCACACACGACAACAATGAAACTTGGTTAGTTACTGCGCGCGGATAGTTTTGGTACTTTCTTGTTTAATAAGCAGGGAATGTCTTCTGTTTTGTGTGCTGGAAAAGGCGAGAAGAATTATTCAGATGTACGGAAGCACCAACAGAAGCTTCCTCATTCACAGAGAACCAGGATAAGTTTGCTGCACATTTCAAATCCATACATGGATCGAAGCACAAGAAGTCCGTCGTCGTATAACAAGAAGCGTTTTTCACCGATGCTGATGTATTATTTGAGAATTGTTCCTCGTGGGGATAGCCAATAGATCATTCATGATCATCATCGTCCTGCTCTTGCGATGCATCTTTAATGCCGTATTTTCATATATATTTTTTATTCTACATCTTTTTACTGGAAAGAGTTATGCATGCAACTTGTTGTGACAGGGCAACAATGAGCGACTTTGTTGAGAATAAAATATTGCGTGATGCCACTAACTACCTTTTTTTCTTTAGTTTTTGTGCTCAGGAAAGGAAAAAGCGCAGTAGTTAAAAAGTTAAACTGCACTTGGAGTAATGATAATATGCTTTACTTACTCAGCAGAGAGCACTAAATCTTTCTGCAGAAGACCAAGATGAACAAAAAAAAGTGAGCAAAAAAAGAAGACACTCGATTCTTCTTTCTTTTTCTACTTTTGTTTGTGTCGCTGTATATTAAACTAAGGGAAAAATAATGATCGGTTAAAGAAAAACGGTTCAGTCAGTCAGTGCATATAAGCATTTGAGAGTGAAATGCCAAGAGAAATAATATTCAGTTGAAAATAAAATGGGAATAATTCGTCATTGAAATGTTTAGTGTTGTTGCTAATCGTTAGTTTGTACGGTGCTCCGTAAATAACAGACAGAAAAATTTCAGAGTCAGACCATGGCCACGATTCATTTGGGTGCTCCAGGAAAATTGTAACAGGAGCACCGGAGCACCCATCATATATAATTTGCTTTACGAGCAGAAGAGGAGAAGGAGGAAACTCTAAAAAGTTGAGCGCAATTTTCATCATTCTTAAAATAGGTACTTGGTACTT
>JAQFYG010001960.1:0-16494 GCA_034694325.1 Entomobrya corticalis
TCAACATGGAGTTTGTGGAAAGCCATTTAATGAGATTGAACTTCCACCAGTAGTACAAGCGCTTATGGGTCAAATATTGACGCGAATTTGATTTTTTAAAATAAATGGATAGTATATAAGAATGGTGTACCTTACATATATGTTATAAGTCTTGTTGTTGTTGTTTACTTTGCTGTGTTGAGTAATAACTATTTGTTCATAGGCTTAATGTATTTATTTAAGTTCATTTTTGTGTTTTAAAATTAAGTTTAATATCAATATATTCTGCGTGCCTTTTGAGAATATTATTGTATTTAAATTTAATGTATCAGAATTAAATAAAAAATCAGCTGTTCGTTTAAAAATTAATTTGTCTATAAATGGCATACTTGATTTAAAGCACGTCATATGAAGTAAAGTGTAAGGGGTAAACAAAAGGTCCTGTCAGGAGCTTACTTTATCTGAAGCAGTATCAAAAAGTAAATTATTAGCTTGAAGTAAAGTCATGGGGTAAACCGTATTTGTAAAGTAATGTTATGGGGTAAATTGTCTTTATGAAGTAATGTTATGGGGTAAACTTGGTTACTTTTTGTTCCACTGCAGCTTTTTACTTTATTTAGCATCAAAGCAATTCACACTCTATATAAAGTGCATTTTCACTTCGTATAAAGTATATATTTTTTAGTGTGTATGCTTTGTAATTCTACAAGAAAAGAAATGTTTATAAGTAAGTAAACTAGCTGTGGTGATTTTGGCCAAATAATTACGTCGACGTTCTTAATTGATTTGAATGACAAATCGTACTTGAAAAAAGGTTTCTGATATCCGGCAGTCCAACGCCTTTAACAAACCTTTAAGCTGTGAGCAAGTGCATTGAAAAATGGTAAATAATTTTTTAAAAACATGTACAGGAGAAATTATTGGAACGGGACTGCCGATAAGATCAGTGAATATTAGTAAATAATTTGATATTTGGTTTTTGTTCTTGGATGAAACGTTTAGTGAAAATTTTTGTCAAACATTAATGTTGATTAGTACCCCCAAAAAACCCGAAAAAGGTAAGCAAGAAACAAATCCTAATTGAATGCCGGGTAAAATGCAAACAAGTACAGCCAACATAATAAGAATAAATACAATAATAAATGAACTTCAATACATATTTTTAAAATCGTTTAAATTCAAATTCATATTATCTTAGAAACTTAAAAGTCTACTCTGTCTGATTAACTGTCAAAAACGCTCAATTTTTCCGCTTGACCAGTTAAAGAGAACTAGAAAATGTGTTAACCTTAACAGTCAATTTAATTAAATCCTGTGTGAACAATTCAAGTTGCAGCGTTATAGTCAATTCATGCATTTTTTTGGGATTACTCTGAACAGTTAAGTCGTATTGTTTCTTATTCAAGTCGCTCAAACAAATTTGTAGCACCTAATAAATCTGTATGCAATATGTAACGTCTAATCTATCTTGGAACATCTACCTTCATCTGTTGAGCAATTACGTCATGCCGTATTTTAGTTCTAACTTTTTAGGAATTGATTAAGGTAAAGATTATATTTTATTGTTGTTGTTGGAGTAAAAATAGTAAAAATGGTTAGTTATATGACAAAAACTACTTTTATTAATATTTTTAGACAAATATACATGTACGTTTAATTTATGAGCAATAATATTTTACTATATGAAATGCCCGTTTTATTTTATATCAATCAATACGCAATCCAAAGTATCTTTTTCTGATTATATTAGTATGCAAATCAATCTGACCGTTACCATTTCGTTCTTTCCAAGAATGTTAGTATTATTTTTGAAATAATCAAAATTTTCATTGATTATTTATAATGCTATTGATAAATACGGTAATGCGTAAATAACCACCGAATAAAAGAAAATATGAACGTTTGTTTGGAAAACCTACCTTGTAAAGCAAATGGTAAAAATACTATTTAAATACGTCTTCATAAATAGCATAATAATGGAAAAATAGTCTACTTGGTATTGTAACTAATATTATTTGTTCTTCAGCAATATTAAAATTAAATATTATGGGGAGATTAGTTTTCGATAAACAAGTTTGATGAGTTCTTACCGTTATTTTTGTCACTATGGATTAATCTTTCGCGGGGCGAGTAAGCAAGTCAGAAAAATAGTAATAGTACAGCACACAATTCCTTTGAAAAACTCAGCTAGTTGATGGATAGATTTATTTTATTTTTTCATGAAATTCTCTTGTATGTATTAGCACATGCCACATTAGGCGCAATTTTCAATATTCATTCATTCATTTTTGCAATATTCATGTAGTTCCATAGCGAGAAACAGTTTTAGAAATCATTGTTACTGCTTCAAGCTTAGGGGTTTTGGTAAAGTTAATCCGGTACGGTTCTTTACATTTAGAAACAATGAAGAAAAACTAATATTTTGACTACATAATAATTTACATTAAATTTGGTGGTTGTCTGAAAATATAATGTAAAACGTCCTGATTTTGAAAAGTTTTAATAAGCTACTACTAATTGCTTACAAAAAATTTAATGTAAAATTTTGGCGGGTATAAAACCACACACTTTTAAATTAAAAACATTTTGAACCTTATTACCGACTGTCACAATACTATGATGAACAAAATAAAGACAGCAAAACTGCGATGCCAAAAAACGGATTTTTTTTTGGTTTTTGTTATCAAAAACATGAATTAATGATTAATAAGGGTCGCGGAAGGGAAGTCAAACGCAACGAAACTGTTTGATGCAAAACAGTACTGCACGAAAATTTGTACTTGATTTTAGAACCACAATATTACACGGATAAAGTGAAATGTTTGTAAACAAACGCACAAATCTACAAAATGGGCTTAAAATTAATTACGGTTTTGTATTTTGTCGTGAAAATGCAACACAATTTTTTTGCAAAGCTGCAAAACTTTTGATTCATGTAGGACGGGGCAAATCATAAAGCCAAAAATATACGTAATGTACTGTACTTTACTGAAATTTAAAATAATTACACATGTATAAACTGTTTTCTGAATTTCCAAATGCATTGCACAAAAATATGATATAGCATGTAAATTGTAAACCGCTCTCAAATTCAAAAATTTTTTCCTTTAGACAGACAGGCAATTTATGGCATAGTTTTACGCACCTGCCTTTAATATCCTCTTTATTGCAATGCAACATACAACTGAATCTATGTTTAGCGTCTGTGTCGTAACAATGCTCTATCTGAGTTTCAGTGTTTATTGCTCCAGCATGTAGTTGATCATTAAGGTATTTACAGTGTACTCATGCTGTTAGCGATAAATCATGGCATATGGTTTGTATTTTTGAAAAGAAATAATCTTTACTAAAATAAAAGTACCCCATTATTATTCGTCAATTATTATTGGAACGTAAATGTAATCTAATGCACTTTATTCAAGTGTTATCTGAATTCAGTCAATACAGTCAACAAAGATGGTTACAAATACGATTGTATAAAAGCAGTAACATGTAATGATGGAATGCTTAAATCTACTGATTGTTAAAGCTTTGAGGACTCAGTAAAATTATTGGATTGCCTATCGAACTGCATGTTACTCCTTCATTACAATGTGATGCGACGCTATTCAGAAATTATCAAGACACATTATCAAACTATCGTAAGCTCATTAACTCGAGATCACTATTCTTTTCACTTTCTTGTATGTTATTTGCATATAATTATGGAATGGCTCTATTTTATATATATTGCAGACTTAAATTTTGAAAAAATGCTTTTTCAGTTTGCATTATTTACATAAAGTTCATATCATAAACCTTAGATTTAGAATCTACACTAATAATGTCGGAAACTTCTACAGTTAGAACACAAAACAGATGAAAGTGGAGCTTCAATTGGACAATTTTAGAATGATAAGTGCACACGCAAACATCATACCTAAAATCCAGCTGTATCACTGGTGACACTGGTATCACACAAATCGTTGATCGAGACGTTTTGCAATTATTTTATCCAAATTCGTTAACCTAAATTTATAGAAATTAATACATATGTAGTATAATATAGATATTATAAGTTTACTCCAAAATGTAAAAGAATTTTTAATTCCATATAGGCATTGTCAGAGCTATTATTTTATGTTATCAGTTATCACAATCCAAATTGACACATGAAAATAACCGTCTTTCCGAACGTACCAGTCAAAGTCACCAATTTATAGCAAACGACACCAAAATCAAGCAAAGCTAAAACATGTGGTAGGTCGTTGTTTTTGTTTGGCATATCAATAAATTGTCGTCGTACTGTAAAACGATGATATGGGTACTAAATAATCATAACAGAACTAAGGACAAATCTTGATACCAATATAAATATATATTTTATTATCTTGAAGCGATACCATCTTTAAAGCTCCCAATGCCATATATTGTGTCATTTAATTTTCCTAGCGTAATTTAAAAAAGTATTAAAATAATGTTAAGATTATTTTTCCAAATAATGATACGATACATAATAAAGAAATATTTTTGGTACATTAAGTCCACATCAGCAAATTATCAGTTTTTTCAGTGCTTTTGTTTGCTATTTTTTTACTTTCAAAGAGATAATCGTTTTTATAACAAATAAAGAAATTAAATTATTGTCCCTGTTCTGAGCTTTATGGAAGTCAAAAGCCATACCTTCATAAGATCAGTCAGGAATTAAATTTATTTTTATCATTCAATTGATTTTATTAATTCTTGAGTCATTATGAAAAAAATCGAGATTTTATTCAAAAATTATGCACCAGCACCTTTTAGTTTGTACCCAAATTAAGGAACAAAATTATCCCATACGGATGGATTTGTGGTAAAGCAGCTCTGTAATGCTGTGTTTGTGCTGTGGCATGTCGTTTTTTGTCTGTCCAATATATATGTTTATTAATTTTTAAATGCTCTTTTTATAAAAAAGAGAGATTCGCTGAGCACAAAATGAAACATACCTTAATCTTGATTAACTGCGAAGATTATTTGTTTTAATGCCATAAAAGGATTAAAATCTTATTTTAACTGAGCAACTAGATTATATAGACTTTGTTAAACATTTACGTCGGAACATTGTTTGTGCTTCACACACAATTCCTGTGAGAAATCCAATGATGTGTAATCGGTAAAGCAATCACCTTACCAAAATCAAAAATTCCAGATTCTACCTAACTCAGGTTCACTTACGAGAGCCTACTTAAATTTTGTGTAGATATTACTATGAATTCAGTTGTTCATTTTAGATTTGCAATTAAATGGTTACCAATGAATTGGCAGTGTCCCCTGAAATTTAGCTGGTTATATATTATATTTTAGTGTAAATGAAATAGGTGTGGTAAACCATTTTTTAATTCATCAGGTATACGTTCCAGACAATGTTATATTTATATTCAATTCACTTAAAATTAATTTTTAAAAAATGGCATAATAACAAAGTATACTTTAGGTGACATATGTAGACAAAACTGTTATATGTAAAAACGTGTCAATACAAATTTTTAATAAATGTAGTTGCAATTACGCAGAAACTTCTCGAGCGGTAACCTGCTGAATTTTGTTAAGTTTATTGATGAAATACTTTTTACATTTGTTTGCTGACTGGCGACCAATTTTAATTTCTTTCAATCTACAATGTCAGCAGCAAAGTGACCAAATACAAAAATATCTTCTGTGGCTTTTGGCCATTACAAAATGTGTAAAGGTAGCAAAATTGAGTTATTTGAACATTTTTAAAAGCTGCATTGTTTGTTAGCTCCTTTGAAGCTTATTTGATTTGAATTGATTTGGATAACCATTTTGGAACCAATTTTATTTGAAACGATAAAAGTACTGTTGTCGTCGAAAGAATAACTCTGCCAGTTTATTAATTAGTATGCATACACAGTTTGCATATCATAGCTGAATCATTTTTTGAGAATTACAGAAATAATTACTCCGAAGTAAATCTTGTTGTTAGTGTTTGTTACTTTTCGTAATATATGACACATTAGTCAAATATTTAAACTTTCATTTTTATTTTGCTGTGCTAAAAAATGTGATATGCAATTTTGTACTCGGAGCACGTTTTTGATGACGATTGTTTCTCATTTACATGTGCAAGACAACTAATAGCTATTTTAATTTTTAATATTGATTGGTTCGGTTATACTTTAGTCCAAGAAACTCATTGCATCATTAATAAGAAATAATCAATAACAATTAGGAAAATTTTTGTATATATACGCCGTTTGGAAAATTTTGCAACATTTTATGAATTAGCAAAATAACAGGAAAAGCGGGGTCAGCGATATTAGCATAGTAAACAAGTAACTATAAACAGATAGGACTAAATGTCTGTATTTGTACGACGTTCAAGACTGCATTCTTGACTTTTCAGATTAGTAGGACAATGGATACCCCTTAATCTATATGATGTTACCAGCAACAATATCCAATAAAGCGTGAAACATAATTTTCATTCAATAAAAAGAAGTTCATCCATGAATTATAAATATCCGTTGAACGTAAATTGTTATGGGATAAATCATTTATATTGTTTCCATGGAGTAAACTCAGTCTTAACGCTCACCTAAACTTTACATTGGACTTGATTGATTCACACGTTGCTCTGATGTCTATATTTGTATGTGGTTTTACATTATAAGCAGGTGTAGTGTCCGTTTTTTGAACATATTCGTATAAAAATATTTCTGTTCATTCAAATTGACGTCGCAGTTAGGAATTGCAATATGCTGCTCACGTGTATAAATTATACGTACTAACTTGCACATATGTGTTATCTTATGCTGTATGGCTTAGATACAAAAATAAAATCAAAGTCTTTAAATTTTAAAAGTTGTTACATATGTTTTAAATAGTTGCCTGGTTATTATTGAGTTTTAAATTATTTTAAATAGGAAAGAGGGATAGTTCGCTTTACTTCAGCTCACCGGCTTAAAATTTTTAAAAACAGATGTTACACTTCCTTTTGGAATACATCAAAGGTCAACAAAAAAGAAAATAAATAAATAATATAACCAATAATTTAACAGCAATTATTGAAAACAATACGATTGCACTTACATGTAAATAATCTTAACGTCTGAAAAAATATTTTATTCATTTTTTGAGGTTTTGGAGCATGAAAGATGGTCTGGTTGATTAGATGTATACTTGAACAAAAATAATTAAGAGATAAGAGCATGCACCAATTACAAGATGGCAGGGAAATCCTTAAGTAACATCTGTGAAGTTATATTTATGCTGCCCGATGAAATCAACTTTATATTTTAACTTCATTTTATATCGTACAAGGTGGATGCTGATGGCTTACTAAAAACCAATGACAGAACAACTATGCCTTTAAATAGAGCATTTTTCATCATCGCTTATTCTTTTGAATAGTATATCAATTAGTTTCACATGGTTTTAGCATAAACTATAAACAGCACACAGGCTTATTTATAATTACTGAGACAAGACTTTGAAGACTGCAACGTAGAAGTAAAAACGATGATGATGATGATGAAGTTTGCATATTCAATGGAAAAAGTATCCTTATCTTATCTACTAGTTTGCATAAACGGTACAAGAAAGTTTTTAAAAAACTTAAAATGAACATTTTGTATCTATGTATACTTTCGATTTTTAAAAATAACATCAACACCTGTTGATTAGTCTTCCAATTTCAAATGCCGACAATTAATACTTCTACTACAAAATGTTTTTAAACCTACCGCAAATGCTGTATAATTAATGATTATATATATAACTACTGACGAAACCCTCATAATAAGCTAATACTGTGTTATTTCTACTATTACAGTTACTATTATTAATACTTTTAAGTAAATCCTCAAGCTCTTATCTCTTATTATATTTTGTTTATTTGCGTAAAATTTATAACATTACATTTTAAGCTCAGTTATTAATTTTTTATGCATAAACTCGCGAGTAACTGTATGTCTGATATTTTATCCTCCATCTTCCATATAAAACCAAGAGTTTAAAAATTAAATTCTTAAGAAATTGAAATTATTAATTTTTGGTGTGAGAATAAAACACTTGATTATATTTTGCATTGTAATTAAAAGTGACAGTGAACATAAAGTATGCAAAACTTAAAGTTTTTTGCAATATATTCTATAATTAATATTCGGTGAGGTATCGTCTAGGACAGACGAGAAAAACACAAGGGTTGAAAATCATCAAGATTTGTCACCAAGCTGATCCTACATTTTAAATTTTGTTGCATAACTTCTCGGAATCTATGGTGGACAGCAAAAACACATTTAAATTATAACTCTAAAAATTGATTTGTAATAACTTATATGAAGATTCGGGCCACATTGGTAATTTTTATTGTTTTTTCTACTCTGTTCTGAATATAATTTACTTTTAGGCAAATAGTAGCCAATTTGTTTTTCTTGAAAAAGCAATTGAATTCAAACGTATTAAAAAAAAAATTTTATCAAAACAAAAGTTGTTGAAGTTTACCGTCATTTATATTAACTTTGATGTGTTTGTGCTATCACTACCATGAAGATGGGCGCAACTTGTTGAAATAGCTGAAGCTTCAAATTACAGATACTCAAAATAAATAAAGTAGAAATTCTGGATTCAGTTTATAAATTCTATACTTGTACTTAAACAATAATATTATAAAAATTATATTTATTTTGGAACACCAAACGAAAAAAGCCAATCAAACAACTTACCTTGGCTGCTATTCCTGATTCCCTCCTTGGTTCGAAACTTCACCGTTTCCTCCAACCTTTTGAACTTTTTTGCTTCTTCGGACCTTTTAAACTGCAGGAGTATGTAGTAATAAGATTTTAAGCAAACCTCATTCATCAAATCAAAGTCTTTTAATCTTATTCACTGTTATGCTAAACTATTAACACAGTTTTCTAAGTAATAAAGCAGCGCAGGCATTATATATGTTTACCAATTATATTACAAAAAATTCAAAAACGTGCAAAACAATTATACACAAAATGATTTATTTTGGTATCATAGTCGTACAATATTTTGTCGGAGAATATCTAAAAATAATAATCTTTAAAAAATCCTTGACGACGTAATTGATATATGAAACATGAAAATTTAAGAATTAATTAACCTTAGATCACAGCCGACAAAAAGATCCGTTGCCTCTTTGCTATTGCATGTTTTAGCATTATGTTACCACATGAGTCATTTCTTTAAAAAATAAGAAAATGTTTAAGGAAGCTCATTTATTCTTTTGTACTCCGATTTGAGCCTTCAAATAGCTATTGTCTTAGCAATGAAGAAAAGTTTGAGAAAGGCATAAGCTAACGTAACCTAAGTAATCTCAATGTTGATTTTTAAGTTTCCTAGTCCATCTTTTGTGAGCTGTTAGACATTACAAATTTTCAAATGAACTTAAAGAACAATTTGTTTTGTGCTTTATATTCTGTGTTTTTATTCAAGTGTTCCAATGTTGTATTCAATTTTTAAAAATTCGAAGTTTTCAGTTTAAAACTTTCCTTTACGTTTTGAGCAATGCCAAGTTTGCTTGCGAATAACTAATAATTAGTCTAAAGTCTAATTGACGAAAATCTTATAAGTCTTTATGTTTTTATCAATACAATTTGCATGAATCATATTATAGCATTCGGATTGACGGTGACATCTGAAAAAATAATTAAATCAAAAAAATTCATTAGTTTACTCTCTTTGCTCCAACATTTAAGTTCTTTTGAACTTTTCATTTGTTGTTAAAGCTATTTGCAATGACATAGTATAATTCAGTAAATAAATTAAATTGGAATTTTCATTCTTCTGGCGTAGTCACAAACCTTTAGTCATAGAAAGTACTCGTCAGGAAAATAAAACATTATTGAGCAAAAACAACAGGAAATGTTTTTAGAAGCTCATGGAGTTACTCAATAAATCTATTAAAAAGATATTGTTACCTTTTAATTAAAGTTTTTCATGTTCTCCACGACTCGGAACCAGGCCTGCAATCTTTGTTTGAAGCGCTACTAAATATGTCGTAAAAGTCTAAATAACGGCGCCTAAACTTGACAAAAATTTTGATTTGAACAATATGGCACAAACAGCTTATAAAATAGATTGAGAATCCACATCGTAACAAATTTATTCACTATAGTATGCTGCAATTTAATATTTGTAGATTCAAATCAATTTAGAAGCCAGTTGCCTAAAAGATATAAAAATTTACTGAATAATTTCCTTGATTTGTTACTTCAAACTGTAATAGTGGAACCAATTACTTTAATACATGTGTATTTTTACGCCGATATGTTTTCTTGTATAGTTTTCTGGTACCCCTTAAAGGGCGTATCGGAAAAGTTAGGTATAATGTGTCAAGAAGCAAATATCTAAGGTAAAAAATGATGTGATATCTGTGAGTGCCAATAAAACTTGTTGCTGTATAAAACATACGCCAGAAAGACTAAGTTTCCTCAAATTTATTTACGGAAAATCTATTTGTTCTGCATCCACGCTAACAATGATTATCAAAATGTAGCTTACTTAATGTTAAATATTTTAGATAAATACTACATTTGGAGTATGGTAAATGCTAATGTTCATTTGCTGTAACGATTGTTTTGACTTTACGAAACAAGTTTCAATAAAACAACTGATTGTAACACAAACCAATGTACCAAATCTAAAATGCTTGAAACGACTTTATGATTTAAAGTTTTTGTCCCCGTGTAAGATGCGCATATGTTTTTCCATGATGTCGTTTTGCTTATTGTGTAACTTAACGCACCCACTTGATTTACTGGACATTTTGTTTTAGAATAATCGCAGTCAAAGCAAGTAATCTCTTAATCAGGAAGGACTTCATCTTTCACCTCTCTAACTCCAATGTATGATTTTATTTATTCTATATATTGTCCGTTTTTTGTCTGATTATTATTTAGCCGGAAACGTAGATAAAGAATTAATACATTAAAAACCAATGCATTTAAGGTTTATCCGTGTGCAGTGATTGTATGATAGTAAATACCCATAAATAATCAAACCATTTAGAATTAATTGTATGTCAGACTAAAACGCCAAAAAATATTTTATGTGTTGCATGCAGTAGTTATGCTATGAGAGATATTACAGTTTTCGGTCATTAAGTGAAAATCAGAATTAACAAAACCAGTATACAGCTAATTGAAAATATCTAATTGATCGCATCAAAGTTTTGTAATTGCTAACGAAAATGGCGCGACAATAATAAATGAATAGTGTCAAAACCCAATCTGGGATATCAATATTTTTAAGAGGACCTGTATTTTCACTAGATTCTAATTAAATAACTATATGTATCTACAGACTTTATTTTAGAATTACAACGAAATCAAAGAAATGCTTATTTGTTATGTGTGATATCATTTGATTAATTGATTGAAGTGAAGTTAATTGAAATTATATTGCATTAGCTTAAATTTTAATTATATAATTAAGAAAATTCAATGTTAAAACGATAAAAAGATGCTGATGAAAGACGAAATACAGTAGTAGATATGTGTATTATTTTTTACTATAAGGTTAAGATGCCGTATTAGTGCTTTTATCTGCCAAACTAACAAGGACTGTTCACGGAAAACTACGCAAGTTCATTGTTGATTTTTGCACCAGTGTATGCCAAAAACTGTGTTAAATCGATTGGTGTGTATAATAATCCCAAACGTGTTTGCGTGGTAGCGTAGTGCCATTGTGAATGACCGTGCGACGCAACCGCATTTTACAAAGCGCGTGAGGTTCCATTTGGTTTTTCTTACACAAAAATTTATCTGCATGCTTTCTTTTTGAACATGAACCGACTACCACCCCAAGGAAGAAGGCATAAAAAAATCAAAATGTAAATGGCGTCAAAAATGCTTTCTCATTTCAAAATTCAAGAACTAAAAATATGTAAAATTAAAAAGCTTTGAGAAAGAACCTGTAAAATAAGTAATTGAACAGATATAGCTAGTGTTATTGGCATCACGAAATCATTTATTAATCTTTAAAGTTGCTGCTTTTCTACGTAAAACAAAATGTTTTCATCCTAACTGTCACAATTTATTCCCAACGTCTCTTGCCTCCGACATGCAGGATGAAAATCACTAGTAATAACGATTTCATAGACTTTAAAATCAAGCTTGAGATTTTGCAGAAAAAAAATCAAAGTCTTCATAATTGAATAATATTCCGTGTTCAATGTAATAATGTATTAATTTTGACTTTCAATAAAATGACAATTAATTTTTGGAAAAGCGGAGATTAAAAAATCTAAAACGTTCATTGATGGTAGGCATGCCAGTCGCCTCGACCTTAATTATAACTGAAACCTGTTTTAAAAGGTTACATAATCAATCAAAATCTGATGCAATTAACATTATAAAGTAGAGTGTAGTCCGGCATACATTGAACGTTTCAGCTTATGTTTTCAAATTTATGTCTAAAAAGTTTCAAAATGAGAACACATTTTCGATATTTCGCTTATTTTACGGCGTTTAAAAGCTTGGAGGAAACAGTGGAGTTGCAATGGTCGGAGAGAACAACGCAGTTAAGAAGTAGGTAAGAGGGAGCGATGGAGTTTAGAAAAAGGTTGGAGGGAATAAAGGAGTTACAAAGGTTAGAGGGAACAATGGAGTTAAGAGGTAGGTTGGAGGGAAAAATGGAGTTAAGAAGCAGGTTAGAGGGAACAACGGAGTTGAGCAAAAGAATGGAGGGAACAACTGAGTTAAGAAGATTGGGAGGAATAAAGGAGTGTAGAAGATTGGAGATAACAAAGGCGTTACAAAGGTTGGAGGGAACAACGGAGTTGCGAAGGTCGGAGGGAGTAACTGAGTTAAGAAGTAGGTAAGAATGAACAACGGAGTTTAGAATGAGGTTATAGGGAACAACGGAGTTTAGAAGGAGGTTACAGGGAACTACGACATTCAGAAGATCGGAGAGAATAAAGGAGTGTAAAATATCGGAGGCAACTCCGGAGTTTAGAAGATCGGAGGAAAATGCGGAGTTCAGAAGGTTGAGAAAACATTTATTAATATTCACAAAGTACATTTAAGTTGTTCAAAAACTGCTAGATGACGCACCTGTTTGACAAAGGTACGTATCCAGAATTGTTAACAATTCTATCGATCCCATTGCCATCGGAACTGCTCCATTTCTTTAAATCAAACTTTCACACTCCTGCTCTCTCTGCTTATGAAGCTCTTCGTATCCTGAAATAAAACTTTTACACTCCTACATTTCCTCCGATTTCACATCCTTCACCCTTTCCTCCAATTTCTATTTCTGATCCAAAAGATTCCTTTCACCCTTCGGAACTCAGCTGTACTCGCAACCGGCTTGCACAGTTGTTTACTCCACTCTGCAAAACTCCATTATTCCCTCCAACCGTCTTAGTTCCGTTTTTCTCTCCAATTTTTACATAGTTAAACTAGTAGGTTTTACAGTTTCACTTTTACCTCTTATGCTTTAATTATACACGAAACTTTGTTTGTTTTAAGCATAAATATAAATAATCTAGTCTTCGAGCCAGTTAAAATATGTTTTAAGTTTTACATAAAAGTCCACAAATTGTAGATAACTCGATGGTCGTGATTCTGGGAGCACAACAAAAGAACAAAAACAGTATTAAAATGAAGAAATGTGGCATGTCAAAATAATCTTTAATTGCAGCAAATCATGTTAATAAAAATGCAAAATGAGCATGAGAAAGCACATGGAGTTACTTTGCACATAATATCGTATTATCATTTATTTCATTTATTTAATTGATTTATTTATTCATCACAGAACATTTTTCTGTTTCATTAGGTAAAAGAAGTGGGTCGGTTTTGACAAGTTTTTTTTTCTACTTGCATTTCTTTTGAAACTTAACAAATGCAAGTACTATAAATATGAGATTGATTATAAAGCTATTTTACGTTTTTATTAAAAAACCTAGTTCAACACACAACGAGTATACACGTTTTTTGTACTTAAAAACCACAAATGTTTTGCTATTATTGTTTGTGACACAATTAGAAACAGGTGCAGTGCTTCAATGATTAAGAGGGTTATAATACATGGTGATCAAGCGTAAGCCAAGCAAACTATTTGTTGTCCTTGTTGTCATCCATTCCAACAGTGTCTGTTATTTTCCCAAAGTAGCAGATATCAGATTGATTAATAAATATTTTTTAATTCGAATTTTTCATTTACTAAGCCAACATGACGACTTCGCGGTTCTTTTTATAAAGTTTTACCTTATAATTTATAACTTAAATCTCATACTGTCAACGATTTCCATGCAGACTGATTGTTAGTTGTCATACAGTTTAATAGTCTTCAACATACATTTAAATAGTCGTATTTGTAAAGTATCTAAAGTATATATTTTTGAAGGAAATTTTTCTGATATTTTGATGAATTTGTGAGTATATTTTCAACTGCAATTTTAAATTGGAGACGGCAGAAATTATGATAAAAGCCACGCCATGCCATTTTACTTCTGTTAAGTAACCAAGGTAATACAGGTTTATAGCCATTGCGTAAATGCTTGTATACAGGTTTGAAATAATTTGTTGTGAATAATGTGTAATTACCTCGTCACATATTGCACGACTTCTTAGTATCTTACTAAGTATGAAGCAATGACTATCAAATATTGTAAGACCAAGGTGTCAGTCAATATATTTGCGCTTTGAAATCGAGTCATTACCATCCGAGATCATTGGTTTAGTAGTTGCGGGCCAGGAAAATTAAAGTCAAAAGTAAATTAACTCACCAGAAGTAATAATTTGTCGTACAATAATTCTATTACAATAACCTTTTAATAAATTATCGAACATTATTTTTGAGCAAAAAATATTTTCCTTACAACTGCCCAAGCATACATTTTCATGAAGATACCGATTCATAATATGTCCCTTTTTAGTTTAAATTAAAAGTTGCTGAGATTTTATTTCTTCAATTAGCATCATTTCACTAAGAACGTTTTTAAATAAGAAATTATTTTAGTCTTTAGAATGTAAATATAAACTGCGGAAAACTCTGAGATATGAATTGAATAGAGGAATCACCGGCTTAATATTTCCGATCTTATCAATTATTTTAGTGGCTGTTAACGGCAGGAAAAAATATTCGTAATCATATCATCCTGGATCATCAGTTATTAGTTAGCATGTTTCGACTTTAATTCTACATTTCGTTTGTAATAAGTTTTTTATCTACTTTTAAATAATCGTATTTCCTTAATTACAAAAGGATCAACAAGAATATATTTAATAAGACAGCTTTTGTTTTTTTGTTTATTTTAATTTTTCCTCTAAACTCTTCTAATTAAAATTTACCGTCAAACGCTTGTCGAGGAAAGAAGCAAAAAAAGGCAAGCCTTAAATGACGTATTTTATGTGTAAACACTGTGTGTGCATTTTGAAAGTCATTTACTAGTAGTTGTGACATTTTTATTTTGTATTCTAAGTGGGGGCTTTCTTGTTAATTTATGTTTCTTGCAATCTAATATTCAATGATAATGGATTAGTCTGTTAAAATGAGCTGAAAACAGCTAAGTTCAATCTGTTCAATACAGATTGTTTGCCTGTTTTCTTGGAGTTCCTAGTTAGCGTGAGAATAGCCGTTGCTGTCGTCAACGGAATTCTACATTAGAATGAGATTAAGAATTAGGAATGCGGACTACATCATTTTGAATGAAATGGGGCAGGCGATATTTGCAATTTGATCATTAATTACTAGTTAGTTTTTTTGGTTTTGGGGTAATATGATACTCTTATTGCATTTTATGTGTTAAATTAGTCAACCTTTATTTTGGTGCATGTCCATTTTTTGTTCCTGCCTCTGCCACTATTACTCCTTATCTGTTTGTACTATAGTAATGCTTTCAGCCTTGCATATAATAAGGAAACGTAGAATGAATAGTAGCATTTAGTTAAATGCATTACGTAGGGGTAGAGTATCTTTCGGGAGTAGATTCTCTACGTGTTAAATAAATATATCTCGGATACTGGTTCTTTTTAGGTTGGCTAAGAATAGTTTGCTTGACTTTTATTCTAAGTTTAATTTAGTTTGAATTTAGTAAAAAGATAATTTAGGCTAAATTCCTTCTGAATTGAATATTTGTGATTCTAAATAACTCCTCTTAAAACTCATGTAAACTTATCCTTGAACTTGTCTAGTTCATAATCTTGTATTTCTGTGTAAGATGAATCAGTATGCATGGGTATGCTCAGTGGCAGAAAACCTACATTATATAAAAGCGATTGAAACATTCTATCTTAAGCTCACTCTTGTCAAGCTCATGTTGCTGCCAGACCAGGAGTGGTTTAGCGCATAGGACAATGGAGATACCAAGAATTGGATTCTCCTTGAGCTCCAGCAGTGAAGTTCAACCGGATCCCAGAGATTGGAATCTTTAGTATGTTATTATATGTAGTCTCAATTAACTCAAATATATTCAATTATCCAATTAAGATTATTAAGTGCCAGGTACTGGTACTTTATAATAATACATGGTGGGAGCGAAAATGTCTGTCTGTCCGTCTGTCC
>JAQFYG010001961.1:0-16483 GCA_034694325.1 Entomobrya corticalis
CTATATATTATGTCCCCATGTGGAGAACAGTACATGTACTGATAAATGGCAAGACAATAAAGACTCAATTCAATTCAGTAAACATGTTATCAAGTAAGCATCCCACAGAACATCTGGAATATATTGATTGGGTCCAAAGTCAATAGTAAAGTAAAAATATTATGACATGACTCATCGTGATAGTTTATTGCTTCTAGAAAACACGAACCAAAGTTTTGTTGTGTCCAGACTTGATACAAAAGCAATAGCAAATGGTATATCAATATATTCAATAAACCTTTATTTCCTTCTCATTTCACAAAAGGAAATAGTGTCTGTCACTTGTTCGTCAATATTATATTTATTTGCATGCACGTATTTAGTTAAATTGTGTGCTATTAAATAAAAAATATTTTATGTTCGATTACTCAACTTTAAGTTCTGTACAATGAAGATATAGATTTTTTTCATATAAATAGGTTAGAGCATTCTATTTCAAACCAACACATCGACGAACTGCCGACACGAGCATTTCACAAATTTCATTTAAAAACTTTTTTAATCAAATAATAAAAAATCTATTTCCGTCATTTTACTGATTGGCGTTTTTGTATTCATCTTTTTAGGACTTCCTGCTTGTTATTTTTAGTAAAGCATTATATAACCGTCAAAGTCAAGGGTACTGATAATATGGGGTCAGTTTCAGTGCCAGGTGTATCTTGTTTCGTCTTTATTACGTTAATTACTGCTGTTTTAACTCAACAAAATTATGACAATATTGTTCACGGCGGAACCTACAATCTGGATCTAAGAGGGGACGTTTCTGGGTATGTAACATTAAGTGGCAGCGGATCGCTAAGATTGCTCGGGAACGTGAATGGATTAACTACTGTAAGTGGAAGTGCAAGACTTGAATTAACTGGCAACGCCGACGGAGGCATGACAATAAGTGGATCTGGAAGTACCCAAGTCTCCGAAACCGTAAGAGGAGGTATGACGAATAGCGGATCGGTTCGAGTCACAGTGAATGGCGATGTTTATGGAGACATTGTCGCAAGTGGATCAAGCTCAACAAGCATTACTGGAAGGCATTATGATGGAAGAATAACCAGAACTGATTCAGCAACGGTGACAATATTGGGCTAATAAATTTTTTTAGAAACTAAATGTTTGTGTGCTTCCTACTTGGAGTCCATTCTGAATAAAATATAACATTCAAATTATCATTTGTATGCAATTTTGTAGATACTGCGTTGCATTTGATTTGCGTGTTTATGTCATAATATTTGCAATAATACACTACGACCGACCAACCTAGTTAGTTTGAACATGATATTTATGCTCCTTTTATGTTTGTTTATGAATGGGGCTGTCCAATAATTGTTGAGAAAGTCACAAAACAATTTTTCAAACAAAATAAATTGTTTCATAAACACTCATGTGAGACGTTGTAAAACAAATACAGAGCATCCTACGTAATTATGTGAGAAAATACTACCATTAAAACATAGCCATGTAAATGTGAAAAGTTTTCTCGAAGTATAAAGGCACTCACTCAAACTATTAAAACTTTTTCGCATGCAGTTTAGTTGGAAAAAATTGTTTTATTCGTACATACCTGCAAATAATAATAGCCAATAGCTCAAATTTGCCAAAGACTTTATATTTGAACTTATTATAGAATTTAAGGCTCTGACAAATTCCAAGCAATGCACTTTTGACCACCAAGAAGATTCCACAATTTTGGAATACCAGATAGCGATTTTAAAACAACAAGTGAATGAAATAGGAACTATGATAAACGATGACGGGGATCCAAATTGCTGAAAAAGTAAATAATACTGAGAACATGATAGTTACAAAACGCGACAAAATTGGTATGGACTGTTTAAGTCTTGAGGCATAAAAAATAACCAAGTAATGTTGATGTTGCAGGCAAATAAATCACGAACCAAATTTCATGAGATTCTACAACTTCATATACACACACAAAACAAAGAAAATAGACTGAAGGTTAAAAGAAGTTTCAATGTTAGAAAGAACGGTTAAGATTAACAAATTCTCATAATCATAGCCCGATAAAAGACGAACTGCTGGCTCACAATTTTCTTACTATCTTTGGCTATCTCCCCAATTGCTATTGCTTTGAGGAAAAGTTAAGATACAATTTTACAAAATTTCAAACTGTGTTGCTTTAACAAAGTCGACTCTGCGATGTCGCTCCTTCAAAATGAACAGTGCGAATGAGGAAAAAAGAGAGTCAATCGCCAAATAGAGTGGCAACAATCGACTGACACCAGCTTTCAAAAAATAGATGGGACCGCAAATAATTACACAAATTTTGTTTCCTGACGCCAAACAGTAAAACTCTGCTGGGTATTGACAATAGGAAGTCAATGTTAAGTTATGATCTTTTTATAGATACTTAATTCGAAATGGCGTCAACCCGAATAGGTAGATTACCTACTTTTTTCTTCTCGGCTCTATCAAATAGGCTTTTGTTTTTCAGTGAATCAGTCAGTCAGGAAACAGTTTTCACAAAGCTCAGCATTTCGTAACTAAATTCATCATTCATTTTCCACTATTTAGTCGACAGTGTAGTAGCAATTGAAATCATTGTTTATAGAAGACTATGGTCATGCAATACAAACCGGGAACGGAACAATAAAGTTGTATCGAGATTTCGCAGATTTGTAAATTTTTGAAGTCGAAAATAAAATATCTAAAAGTAATTACTAATGTTCTCTACATACATTATATGCCTAAATATTCTGCAAATGCTAATGCAAACTAATTTGTGTGCAATAAACCTGAATAAACATTTATCGCTGACGAGGAAATCAATGAAATTGGTCACTTGACACCTTCACCTCAATTGACCCAAAGGACCCGGGGTCAATCATGTAGAGATTTAGGATATAGAGCTGAAACTTAGAACATGGGGGTAATCGACAACGAGAAATCCAATAAAAATGGTTATTTGACCGTTTGACCTCACACGACCCCTAGAAGTCGACCGTCTGCAGATGTTATGCTGGAGACCTGCAACTTGCGTTATAGGGATTTTCAATCACATGGAATTAAATAAACGTTCTTTCGTGACTCTTTGTCATCACTTGATATGTAGAGATCAGCTATAGGCCGACGGTCACTTTGAAACATAATGGGTTTTACTAATTTTTTACATAATGATTGTGAATATTAATAGCATACACATGACAAAATGGTTCACAGGTACATCAAAGAGAATTCATAGAAGATTATGCGTTTTCTTCTCTTTTCCCTGCTCTGTTTGCCCTGTTTTTCCCAGTTTGATAACAAAGAAGGTATTTCAGGTAACTGCTCACATTACAAACTTTTTAAAAATAGGTGAAAAACACAAAAGTCTCATTAATACAATTAGCTTAAACCTCAAATGTTTGCATACGTTTTCGTAATTTTGCATGTTCGGCACTATTTGAAAAATGCCACACCCCATTAATTACCAACCAAATTTTGAAAACAAACAAACAAACGGAAGGTTTTTAGAAAAAGTATATTTTTGTATTTAAATCCAAACTATTTGTCAGTTCCTGTCATATTTTGAGTGTTTGCTTTGACTTAATTGCTTAAAGTAAAATTGGCATATTTTGCGGGGAATGCAATCCACAGCTAAAATTCAATGACGCACGCATATATAATTTTTGCTTAAAACTTAAGCTAAAAGGCATGTCTTGAAAAAAACATTTAGCAAGCTAATATTCAGATTAAAATTTATTGTTGGCATTTCTTTGTTAAAATAAAATAATAAGAAAACAACTAAACATTTAAATCATTATATGGATTGATAGAAACGCAAATTTGTACTTATTTGTTTTCCCTCCACTTATTGCCTTTTACAACATGACTCACACTTAACACGCAGCAACATTTGAATCTTGCACGTGATCACACTACTAGAATCTGCACAATAGAATGGTAAATATTCCAAGGTTTTGTATTGAGAAAATATTTAAGTAAACATGTTATCAAGTAAATATTTCACTACACATCCGCATTTATCCGCATCAGGCTGATTGGGTCCAAAAATTGAAATAAAAAATATTATGACACGACTCGATGTAATGATTTATAGCTTTTAGAAAGCACGAATCAAACTGTTGTTGTGTCCAAACTTGACAGAAAAGCAATAACAAATGGCATATCAATAAATTCCATAAATCGGTAAAACCGAGGTAAATAATGGCCAGTAATACTTATGCAGAAACCCGGCTTTGTCGGTTTTGTTTCTGATGATCTCCGTTTGAACGATGTATCGAATGCCCTATATTGAGTATTTATGTACAAGGTAAAAACTAATCACTGGCCAATCTATTTCTTGTTATTTGCGTTCTAAGAAACGACCCCTGCCCCTTACCCCTGGGGGTATGCGTTAGACCCAAAATAATCATTGTTAAATGCTTTTCTTGTCAATTGCGTTCGAATAACAAGCTATGTGTTACTATGTTAAAAAATGTTGACCTTTGTCCCTTGATCCCCTAGGGGTTATCCGGTTATCCCAGTACAATAGTTTTCTTCCTTGGTACTAGTTATATGTGAATACCAAATTTTATTAAAATCCATTTAGGCGCTCATAAGTATTTGCGCAGAAAGACAGACGGACGTACAGACAGACAGACTTTTTCGCTCCCACCATGTATTATTATAAAGAACCAGTACCTGGCACTTAATAAACTCCTGCATCCTGTCACTTTACCAAAAGAAAAACGTAAAAATCATGTATCTGGAAACAACCCATTTATTAGCATGCATACATTTGGTTAATTTGTTTACTTTAAAATAACAAATATTTATTGTTCGATTACGCAACTTTAAGTTCTGTGTAAATAAAAGATATAGATTTTTTCATATAAATAGGTTAGCAAATAGTATGCATTAAACTAACAACATCATAGACTGCCAACGAGAGCATTTCACGAAAATTGCATTAAAAGACTACAACGTTTCTAATCAAATATTAAAACAACAACTACTCACGTTAGTTACAGTTTTCTGTCTAAATTTTCTTAGGACTTTTTTCAGTAAAATATTATATAACCGTCAAATTTTTCGATAAAATGGGGTCAACTGCTGTGTCAGGTTTATCTTTTTTCGTTTTTATTACGTTAATCATTGGTGCTTTAACTGAAGAAAATTATGACAGTATTGTTCGTGACGGAAGCTACGATTTGAACCTGAGAGGGGACGTTTCCGGGGTAGTTACTTTGAGCGGAACCGGATCCTTGAATCTGCAAGGGAACGTGGGTGGAGCAACCACTGTAAGTGGAAGTGCAAGATTTACATTAACTGGCAACACCAATGCAGGCATGACGAATAGCGGATCGGCCCAAGTCAACATAAATGGGGATGTTCATGGAAACATAGTGGTTAGTGGAACTAGCTCAACCCGGGTTTCTGGAAAGCATATTGGTGGAACTGTAACCAGAACTGGTTCGGCAACAATAACTATATCGGGCTGAAAGCATTGCATTTGAGGATGTGCTTCATATTCGGAGACCTTTCTAATTAAAAATATAAAATTCCGTGGCAAATATTTTGTTGTCAATCAAAGCAAATTATTTTGGGTTTTATGTATAAATTTTAAAGAAACAATATATTTTTCATTGTAAAATAAGAAAAATCATATAGAAAATAATTCCAGTATCCAGAAATAAATTATATATAAAATTGTTCATACTATTCTTTAAAAACTGTTTTGACTGTCTGTCAGCAAAAAGAAACCAGTAGTCATAAAAGACTATCGAAAATGTAAAATTTTGTGTAATCTATTAAATAGTCGTCAGTACCTTCAATCTATATATGACTTGAAATGATAACAATAAAAATTTTATTTCAAAAATCATCAACAAAATATTGATTTATAAATATGATGGTTGGTGTGAGCTCCGTTAATTATCGCCCGAGATACCGTTATTCAACTTTGTTGGTAGTGCATACACATATTGTTGAAAATGTTTTCAAACTTGTTGGGTTTATTTTGTAATTCAAACTGTTGCTTTTTTCATGATTTCCAAACGTTTTTGATGCCCCTAGCAAATGGTGCTATTGAACGGGTTTCATCTTTCAGTGCCAAGACCGGGAATAACGAGACATTGTGCAGCGCATTTAATTTTTCCAAACTGAATGATCTTTGCGGTTAATTCTTTTGAATTCAGCTTTCTAATAATAATATGTTCCTATAAATGCTATACCACAATAATAACTCAAACATTTGGACTCGCTAGTTTCGTAAAAATTCACAAGGAAACTGCTAAAAAGTTTTCATAAACGGTGCTTGGCACATGCCGGATTTTATATGACGGATATTTGAAAAATTCCCGGAATATTTATTTATATTTTTATTAAATCTGTTTATTGCAGATATTGAATTTTACCATAGACTTATTCTAATTAGTCGTTACACAAGATTCCTAGAGATTGACTAACAGACGCAACGAAGTCCATTTAACTTCTAAACTACTGCTTAACTGTAGGCCGAGCCGCGACAGCTAGAAGAGATCATTTGGCATTACTGCCACTTCAAGGGGTAGGAGTAGTCACCTTCTGTGCCCGTTTTGGCCAGAGGTCGGTTTGGCACCCTTTTTTCTTCCAGACAGCCAGGAAAGCCTTAAATGAGAGAAAAAATCTACAATCCCATCGAGATTCGAACTTGTGGCCCTGCTCACCAAAGCCCGTGTTGCTAGCCTCACGACTACATTGCCTCCCTGCTATTGACACTGGGTTACCCGCCTAATAAGTTTTACTTAATGAAATAAAAAGTTTAAAAATATTCTAAAGCAAAGCACCCATTGAAAGTAGTGACCCATCGCACGAAACAATTTAAAACCGTATTGTTGAACATTTACGCAGAGCTTTACGGTTTTCAGTTTATGGTCAATACTAATTATTTATGTAATGTAATTTAAAATGATGAAAGAACGTAAATTGGGCCTAAATACGCTGTATAACTTGGGATTTTTAGAGCGCTTGGAGGAACGCCAAAAGAATATAAAATTTCTATCATCCTCTAATGACTGACCGGTTTATATACAAAATTAGTTATTGTTTCCTATTATATTATTTCCATATAGCATAACATATAGTTTATCATTTTAAAATTTGTATATTGATTTATTTTGCTTCATACTATGTCTTTAATAAAGCTGTTTTATGCAAAGAAGTAACTTTTATACGTTTGATTACACCGAACACGATATGATATATATTACTTTCTGATAAATAACATATAATATGATTTTGAAATTTGTTTTTAATGATAGGATTTCATTGTCGAAAGATGTCAATTCGTTTTAAGTTTTAAGTTAAAGTACATTTTTTGAAGAAAAAAAGTTAGTTTAACAAGCTAATATACAAATTAAAACTTAATGTTGACATTTCTTTGTTCAATAAAAACGATAGGAACCAAATAAACTTTCAGTTCATATTATGGATTGATATAAAAGCAAATTCGTACTTATTTGTTCACCTTCTACCTATTACCGTTATAACAACATGAAGCATGACTTACATTTAACACGCAGCAGCATTTATATTTTGAACGTGATCACACTATCAAATATATATTAAAAGAATTTTTATTGAAAATATCCACTTTGGTAAACATATTATCAAGTAATTATTTCACTTCACATCCACATTTATCCGCATTGGGTTGATCGGGTCCAAAAGGTAAAGTAAAAATTATTATGAAATGACTTATTGTGATAATTGATGGTTTCTAGAAAACACGAACTGAACTTTTGTTGTGTCCCAACTTGGCACAAAAGTAATACAAATAACATATCAATAATTTAATAAACCTTACTTCCTGTCATTTAAAAAAATAAAAAGTGAAAAATATCCATCTGTAAATATTATATTTATAACGAAGATGAGACTTCATTGTAGTTATGCGATTAGTTTGTTTTTCTGTTTGTTCGTTCGTTGGTTCGCACTCTAATGTTTCAACCGTTTGAACAAATCACTCCAAATTTGGTATATAGACTTCTTGGTCTGGTATGGTCAAGATCTCAATGGTTATGGATTTTCAGCGTTCTGAATCAACTTTGTCGGGTACAGCAGATCCAACAAAGTATCAGTTCGATGGGCAAAATTTTTTATTGCACATTTTGATGGAGGAGTCAATTTAATGTTGAGTAACTTTTGTGAAGACACCCTGTCATATCTTGCCCCATAGGTCACCAGTGGTCAAAGAGTTCAAAACCGTTTTACTGATTTTTTCGATAGAGGGGTCAATGCTGACTAACGTTTGTATAGACAGCATGGATCTATCTCCAAAGACTTTTTTCGGAATTCCATTTATTCCGAAATTCGTATTTTTGAGACTACAAGATTCGCTTTATGGGGACTTTAGGATTCGTTTTTCCTGGTTATTTATTACGAAACTCATTTTCGTTTCCCTCTCGTGACTTGACCACGGCTTGTTTATTAGCATGCACACATTTAGTTAAACTGTTTACTACAGAATAAATACAATTTGTTCAATTGCGCAACTTAAAGTTCTATCTAAATAAACGATGTATAGATTTTTCATATAAATAGGCTAGCATATAATATCTATCACACTATCAACTCTATTGACTGCCAACACGAGCATTCCACAAGAATTGTATTAAAAGGCTAAAAATTTTCTAATCAGATATTAAAAAACCAACTAATCACGCCGTTAAACAGCTTAAAATTTTTGTCCCTACTCTCTCAAGACTTTATACTTCATTTTAGTAAAATATTAAATAACTGTCAAACATACTGATAAAATGGGGTCAACAGCAGTGTCACGTTTATCTCTTTTCGTTTTTATTACGTTAATCGTTACCGTTTTAACTGAGCAAAACTATGACAATATTGTTCATGACGGCGACTACAATTTGGATCTAAGAGGGGACGTTTCCGGGCACGTAACTTTGAGTGGCACCGGATCCTTGAGATTGCAAGGGAACGTGAATGGATTATCTACTATAAGTGGAAGCGCCAAATTTACATTAACTGGCAACGCCAACGGAGGCATGACGAATAGTGGAGCCGGAAGCATCATCAAAGTTTCTGGAACTGTTCAGGGAGGCATGACAAATAGCGGATCTGCACAAGTCGAGATAGGTGGAGATGTTCATGGAAACATTGTGGCTAGTGGAACTAGCTCAACCCGGGTTACTGGAAAGCATATTGGTGGAACTGTAACCAGAACTGAATCGGCAACGGTAACTATAATGGGCTAAAAAGCCTGCATTCAAGGTTCTGCTTCATATTCGGAGAATTTTCTGATGGAAAATATAAAACTCCAGGACAAATATTTTGTTGTCAATGAAAACAAATTATTTTGGGTTTTATGTCAAAATTTTAAAGAATACACAGATGTGTAATTGTGAAAACATTTTAGCAAGAATTAACATTGTATCTATTTTTACACGAAATTGTTTAAATTACTTATTGACCTTAAGCATTCTATGTTCTGCTTTCATTTCAAGAGGTGTGTTGTTATAATGATATAAAAAGCTGACTAGAATGGAGAGCAGAATTGGACAAAAATATTTTTCTGAATTGTTGATTTTAATGACGGGATGACGAATGAGCATGGAGATAAATGATTATTATTCATTCCCATTTAATTGGAAATATTACATCTTGTTTCAGCGTTTCAAAAAGGTTGTTCAAAAAATTCATATTACAGTCAACTCTCGATATAGTGGACATATATCTAGTGGCTGAGTAGCTATAGTGGACAGATTTTGACTTGCCGTAGATAGATTTTTACATGCTAACCCCAATGTATATAGTGGTCAAGTAGCTATTGTGGACAGATTTTGGCCTACCTCTCCGTGTCCACTATATCGAGAGTCAACTGTATCATGAACATGAGCACAATACGGGCTGAAAGGAAACCATAATTTCTTTAATGAAAAGTTAGCTCAAATATCATTCAAAAACGCAAAAGCAATAATTAAAAATGAGAATCAGGAAGAATTCAGATTATTAATGTCTTTTTATACGCCATAAAAAAATAAAGCAATCGAACTTTCCCGTTGCCTCTCTGTCGCTTGTCGTTGTATTTACTTAATCTTTAAATTTAATGATTCATTCGCTGTTTACCTATTATCGTCATTTTTTAAAAATCCTTTCCTTCTGAATAGTGTCAGCATACAAGGGTATAAACTAAATTCTTCATCCATTCAATTTTTATTTTCAGTATATCATGCCGATAATATGCCATCATCACATCTTTGCCATTTCTGATTTATCTTTTAATTTCACCAATTGTTTCTGTTTTAGCTCTTCATCAGAAAATCCTGTAAAATAAGCTGATTAAATTTCAGCGTGGTCGTGGCATCACATTTAATACTAATCTTCTGTTTTATGGTCCCGTTCACAGTTCATACACTCAGGCACTTATATTTTACACACTGGTTTTCAAAGTTTGTAATTTAATGTCAATTTTTGAAGTGTTCGGGATTTAACCGGGAAAATAATTTATGAATCTGTAGAAAAGGGAGGACATAAGATATGATTGTCAGTTTTGCCATAAATATTTTGCTGTTTTGACGTTTAGACACAAACTGTTTAGCAGAATACGTAGTGCAAAGAAACGCAAACAAAATAATATTTATCTTCTCAGTTGATATTCCAAAGGTATTTTGCTACATACAATATAAAATTGAGTATGAGCATTGAGGATCATATTTATATTCCTGATTATGAGTAAAATACTTAAAATAATTAAAATTTTCCCATTTTCAATTTTAGCCGTATATGTGTTTTAACTTTTAAGTCTAGAATTTTGTTAGAGATAGCCCAAAATAACATAATATGTTAATTTAACTTTGAGAAGCATGTGACGGTCCATTTTGGATTTTCCAAAGATCCAAAAGTTATGAGCATTTAATATTTGAACTACGTCTCATTTGTCTTATGTTTCCGTGAAGACGAAATTATTAAAGTTATCAAATTAAATAAACAAAATGTACATGATTTATAAAAATATAAAGAAAGTACAATGAAAAAGAGAAATTTTAAACAAACTTTGTTAGATATCGATGCCGTTTATAGCAATGTTGCACTAAATCTGATTGATTGTCATACACATAAACTAAAGTGTGTTAAAGCTTTCCTGAGTCAGTAAATAAAAAGACAAATGGTAGAATATATTGAAAATTAAAATTTTACGACAAATCATCAGCGTTTTGTCGCCATCTGAATTAGTTGGTCAGCGTAAGTTTGTCACTAAATTCAACATTTCGTGAAAAAATTCGGCATTCAGTTTCCACTATTCAACTGTCAGTGCAATAGCAATTGAAATGATATTTTATGCGGTTTACAGGAAACGGTGGTCATGCAATACAATCTGGGAACGAAACAATAATATTCAATTATGACAATTATGACGCGATTATGACAACATCATTGAAGACGGGTGTTAATTATAATGGAAATGCTTATGGGTGGTTGCTTTGAGCAATAGCGGCTCTTTAAAGTTGCGTGGCGACGTAAATTGAATATTCACTATCAGTGGAAGCGCAAGTCTGACACTAACCGGAATGGCGGGTACAGGCATGGCATTTAGTGAAGTGAGCACTATTGTCGAAATAAGCGGGAACGGGAATAGAGTGGGAAAAGTGATCAAAATTTATACGACTGTCAAAAGGGACATTGCCCCCAGTAGATCGGCACCAGTTCAAGTACATGAATATGTTTACGGAAATATTGTTGCTAGGGGATCGAGCTCTCTAACGGTCACTGGGAGGCATTATGATGAAACTGTAACCATAACTGATTTTGCAGTAGTAAAAACATTGGGCAATTAAATTTGCAATAAAAACTAACATTTACTTTTGCTAGCGGATTTTGTAATTTTTTAAAGTAAAAAAAATAAATTACCTAGAAGTTTATATTAATGTTTTCCACACACGTTATACACTGCTATACACTCATTCTACAAATGCAATGACAAATTACTACAGTCGAATGTGACGGACACGTAGTGGACAGTTAAAATCTGTCCGTTATAGCTATTGTCCGTTTGTTCGTTATACAATAATGTAATGCCGTATGTGTAAAATGCTTCGAGCGGATGAAAAAATCTGTCCGTTATAGTGAATTGCCCGTTATATGCACGTCTATCATATCAAGTTTTGACAGTAATTTGTGAGAAATGTACATGTTTGTGACTGCGAACAGTAAAAATAGCGTTTTCAAGTTTTTCAAGCAAGCAATTTAAAAAAATCTTTTTTTGTGAATGCCTTTGAACTTTCTACAAAACTTGATTGATCATTAGTTTATGGCATAATGATTATGAATATTAATTGCATCGTAACCAATAGGTTCATGTGCCCACTGAAGAGAGTTCATAGCAGACTATGCTGTTTTTCTTCCATTTACCCTCTAATACATAACCGGTTTTCCCCAGTTTTATAACAAACGTATTTCACGTAACTGTTTACATAACGACATTTTTATAAATAGGTGATTCGTGAAAACTTTTCTTTCAAATAATTAGCTTAAACCTCTCATTTTGAAAAAGTTTTGGTAAATTTGCAAATTTGCAAATTCGCTACTTTAGGAAAATGCCCACCCCAATAACTGCCACATAAAATCTCAAAACAAACAAACAGAAGGATATTAACAAAAGTTTATTTTTGTTGTTGCATCCAAACTATTTGCCAGTTCTTGTAATATTTTGAGTATTTGTTTGACTTGATTGCTTAAAGCAAAATTGGCATTTCTGTGGGGAATACAATCCACAACTAAAATATAATGACTCACACATATATGTTTTTCGCCAATATTTTAAGTTAAAGTACATTTCTTGAAGTAAAGTTAGTTTAACGAGCTAATATACAAACTAAAATGCAATATTGGCATTTCTTTGTTAGGATAAAATAATATGAACAAAACTAAACTTTTTGTTCATTATATGGATTGATATAAAATCAAATTCGTACTAATTTGTTTGCCCTCTATTTATTACCGTTAACAGAATGACTTACATTTAACATGCAGCAACATTTATATTTTGCACGCGACCACGCAGCCAAATAAATATATTCCAAGGTTTTGTATTGAGAAAATACACTCTTGTAAGCATGTTATCAAGTAAATATTACACTGCACATCAGGAATAAGTTCATCGGGTCCAAAGTCAAGAGTAAACTGACAATATTAAACTCACTCACTGAAGAACTTTAAATATTTAGGGATATATATAGATAGTACACTTTCTTTTAATCTTCAGCTAACTACAGTTTAAAAGAAGGTAAATGTACCTATTGCAAAATTATACAGTTTGCGTAGATTCTTTACTTTAAAAGTTCTTAAAACTTTTATTTCAGCGTATGTAGTAAGTATAGTTGATTATGCCATAATTATATGGACTGTTAACAAAGATACTATTTTAAATAAACTGCAAAGAAAAGTAAATCGGTACTTACTAAGTTATTTTTATCCCAGAAAAACTGTTAAATCCATTAATAAAAACAATAATAATATCAACAAATTGTTGTTAAAGGTAGACTTTTTGACATTTATTGAAAGACGTAAACTGTCTTTTTCAAATATAATCAGCGATTATGAATTCCAAAGGGCAATATTGCCTAACCATAAAAGTAAACTATACGAACAATCATTAGAATGGGAATGTGGTAAAGTATGGAATGATTTTATAGCTCATGTTGTAAAAATGAGAATGAATCGATATTCGAAAAATGTAAAGAAAAAATGATAAGTGAAAGAAAAGAAACTGTGTGATTGGTATAATATTAATGACTCGGAAATGAATTAGGACATTAAAATATTGGAATTGATTTGTTTGTCAGTTTATTAGATTAATATATTAATTGTTTAATTATTATTTAATTTGAACTGTTAAGTGTTAGGGTATTAAAAACAGTCTGTATTGATTGAAAACCTGCAAACACGTTGATAAAATCTATCTATCTATCTATAATATTATGACCTGACTCATTGTGATAATTGGTGGCGTCTAGAAAACACGAATTGTACTTTTGTGGTGTCCAGACTAGGCACAAAAGCAATAACAAATAGCATATCAATAAATTTAATAAACCTTTACTTCCTGTCATGTTACAAACAAAAACGTGAAAATAATCTGTTGGTAAATATTATATTTATAACGAAGATGAGACTTCATCGTGGTTATGCGATTAGTTCGTTTCCCTGTCTGTTTGCGTCTGTCGGGTACAGCAGGTCAGACAAGGTAACATTTTAATGGCGAAATTTTTTTACTGCATAATTCAATGGAGGGTTAAATGTTGATCAACATTTGTGAAAACACCCAGTCAAATCTTGCCACATAGTTCACCAGTGGTTAAAAAGTTCAAAAACCCTTTCTTGATTATTTCGATAGAGGGGTCGATGCTGATTAACTTTTGACATAACAGCATGGGTATAACTACAGGGACTTTTTATTCCGAATTTCGTATTTTCGGAACTACAAAATTCGCTTTTTGGCAAGGGATGCATACGAAGGAAAAATAAACAATTATTGGTGTGGTCTTGATCCTAGGACATTTTATCGCCACGTACAAATTTCTTCGTTATAAGGTTGTTATGTAGGAGAAATAAACAAACTTTTTAATTTTTTTTTCGTGAAATCGAAAAGTTTTCTTCGTTTTCTACCTTATAATCGTCGTATCCGTGGATTTAAAATGTTCTACAAAAAATTGATCAAGTCACAGGGAATTTAATGTTTTAGCTTTCGATTGCATAGACGTATTCTATCTATTTATGTATAAAGATCTTTTCTTTTTGGGATTACGATATTTGTATTTACTGGTTTTTTTTATTACAAACCACATCTTCGTTTCTCTCTCGTAACTTGATCACGCCTTTTTTATTAGCATGCTAAAAATTAGTTAAATTGTTTACTACAAAGTGAAAAATATTTTTTGTTCGATTGTGCAACTTTAAGTTCTATCTGAGTAAATAATGTATATTTTTTCGTATAAATAGGTTAGCACATAATGTTTATGAGACTAACAACTCCATAGACTGCCATCACGAGCAATCCACAAGAATTGTATTAAAAGACTAAACCGTTCCAAATCAAATATTAAAACAAACAGTTTGAAAGTTTTGTTCCTAATCTATCAAGACTTCATACTTCATTTTAGTAAAATATTATATAACCGTCAAGGTAACTGAAGATAACCATGGGGTCAACTGCAGTGTCAGGGTTATCTTTTTTAGTTTTTATTACGTTAATCGTTACCGTTTTAACTGACCAAAATTATGACAGCATTGTTCGTGACGGCGACTACAATTTGGATCTAAGAGGGGACGTTTCCGGGATAGTAACTTTGAGTGGCACCGGATCCTTGAGATTGCAAGGGAACGTCGGTGGAGCAACCACTGTAAGTGGAAGTGCAAAATTTACATTAACTGGCAACGCCAACGGAGGTATGACGAATAGTGGAGCCGGAAGCATCATCAAAGTTTCTGGAACTGTACAGGGAGGCATGACGAATAGCGGATCTGCACAAGTCGAGATAGGTGGAGATGTTCATGGAAACATTGTGGCTAGTGGAAGTAGCTCGACCAGGGTTACGGGAAAGCATATTGGTGGAACTGTAACCAGAACTGAATCGGCAACGGTAACTATATTGGGCTGAGAACATTGCATTTTAGGATGTGCTTTTGCTCAACGATTTTTTAATGGAAAATATAAAATTTTAGGACAAATATTTTGTTGTCAATGAAAACAAATTATTTTGGATTTTATGTATAAATTTTATAAAAAAACAGATACGTAAGTGTTAAATAAGAGAGACTACAAAATATGCATTTTAAAATTATAACGGTGAGCTGGGCAGCTGCAAAGTAGCTGCTGGATCCCCGTCTAGTAAAAATATTATATGATTGGGGGATTTTGTGTGTTCTTTTTGATAGGACTTTGGCTTAATAGGTGGATGTTCTATTGGCAAAAGCAATCATTTTGTTTAATTTTTAATCAGCATAATACCATAATAGGATTAAAATTGGCAACAAAGCAAACGTTTTAGTAATTATACATTAAATAAAAAATTTGACATGTACGCCTTCTCAAATTCAATTTACATCCTAATTTATTTGTCAAGCTCCAGTTCCTGTAAAAGTTTGGTTGTTTCTTGAGATTTGATGGTTAAAATCAAAATTGGAATTTTTCCGTGGAGGGCAATCCACAACTAAAATACATTGATGCACGCATTTATAATTTTCGGTAAAATTTTAAACTAAAATACATTTCTTAAAACAAAGTTAATTTAACAAACAAATGTACAAGCAAGTTCACTGAAAACATGTCTTTGTTAAGATAATGCAACAGGAACAAAAATAAACTTTTAGTTCATAGTATTATTTAACAGAAAATCGCATTTGTACATAATTTTTTGCCCTATACCTATTGCTTTTGACCACATGCGTTACATTTAACAAACAACAGCATTTGATGCTTGCACGTGACAACATTGCCAAGTATAAA
>JAQFYG010001962.1:0-16482 GCA_034694325.1 Entomobrya corticalis
CATCTTCTTCGTTGGTAATCATCTCGTTTAAACTTTTTCGTGAGTGTAAATGAAGACCGTCAACCGTTATTTATGGGCTATCTTTGGGGGATAGTTCGGATGCATGAGTCTGGGTTTGTTTGTTGTTCTGAAGCAGTACAATAGCTTTTGATTTTTAGTCTTTTGGTGGTAGTTTGCTTCCTAAAAGTACTTTTTCTAGGCAAAACCCTTCTATCAAATCCCGTTTTGAATATTTCACTCGTATATTCTCAGTTATACATCGAATCACAAAATTTTTCTCCAGTAAAGTCACATCTTTGCAAAACCGAGTACAATTGGCTAACGGTGTCACCTAATGAATAAAAGTCACTGGTTCACACATGAATTTTTTCTATCCTCTGCCTTTTCCATTGGTCGCAGATGCTGAACATATTTCATTTGACATAATAAGCAAGACTTGGTGATAATAAAAATGTATTTTTATCTAATTAATCTTCCTTGTTGTTAACATCGTTGCGTATTTGTGAGCTACTATGAACTTTTATTGAAAATAAGGAAATATAATTTATTATACAGTTGTTAATTTGATATTTGATTCTATTTTGTAAAAGTAGGAATTACAGCGGTAAATGAAGTGAAGAAGAATTACATGAGCTCAAGATAAAAGGAATGACAAAATTACAAAGCACAGTTTCATCTTACTTTTTAAAATAATATTCTGAATGAAATTAACGAAGTGGAGGGATACTAGGACGAGTTAAAGATGGAGGATAAGAGACACGACAACGACAAACATTGAACATAAAACGAGGATTATGGTGATACTGATGATGAGACAATACAAAATGACAAGAATAACAACAAAAAGAGTATCATCATGATGAAACTTTATGAAATTACAATATCTCATCATTATAATCACAAGATTCTCAAGCAGCGACACAATTTTATTTTTCCCCTTTTTATTACGAAAATATTATTCTTTCAACTCAATTTCTTGCAGTGTATTTTTATGCCCAATTCACTCATTAGATACACACGATTTTGCTTGTAAAAGTTACAGAAATAATATTCTTTGAATATACTAATTATGTATGTTCATTTCATGGATATTGCCGCTTGTCTACCTACACATTCGCATCATGATCATTATTTCATAAGGAATTAAGTTTTAAAGGACAATTTTACGAAAGACTGAATTCGAAAGGGAAAAACGAATAAAAATGTGGAAAAGAAGGAGAGAGGAAAGATCTCAGAGACTCAGAGTGAAAGAAAACACAAAAAATATCATTTCTCACAACAATGCAATCAACACACACGTTGTAAGTTGTAATCAAGCCTTCATAGTCATATATGCAGTCAGCGTTTTTCTTTTCCCCCTTCACTTGAGTAAATAATCAAAAGAAGCATTTTTTTGTTATTCCTATTATCTGAGATATTTCACAATAGTAAGGAATTTGTTGGTTAATTTAAAAATAAGAAATTACAAATGTGTGAAGTGTGGACTAAAGAAAATGTTCAGAGAACCAAGATCCGTGTCTCCAATAATTTTGTAAACAGACAAATAATTTATATTCTGTTCATCGTTCATCCGTATATCATTTTAATTCATTCAGGGAGAATAAAGGATATTAATTGCAAAAACATCTCTTGCGGTGTCGTTTTCAGTAACGTGGCATAAAATTAGAAATTATATTGTAAAATTCATTTCATGGCTACATGGGTGTTCTCTTACCACCGCTTTCCAATTGTTTCCAATGCATCAAGTTGTTCTGGTGGTTCTATAAACATCGCCATTAACTAAACTAACTCTATCCAATCCAAATATTTGCATTTCAATGAAACCCTCATATTTTCATCTACTCCCCGCTCAGATTCCATAATTGGATCCGATAATTTCTAACAGCATTTCTCTTACTCTCTTACTTACTCAAATACTCAATATTTAAACTTTGAAATTACTTGTATATCTGCGTGTTTTAACATATGCCGGTCGGATTTAATCAGATATTTTAATACCACTTTACTTATTATGATGATTAGTTTATCATATTCAAAACCGTTTACCGTAGCTTTCAAAGAGTGTATACTCTTAGCAAATGACATTATTCATGGGAAAAGATTCCTTCAGGGGGTTAAATGCTGCTCCTTTCTTCTTCCATTATTCCTTTGTATTAAAAGAGAAAAAGTCAATCTAACTTGATGACGCAGATTTTCACAAAACCCCATGGTGTTCACTTTGCTGCATACAGTCAAATTTTTGCATCTAATTTTCTTTTATATCCTTGCAAATTATGCTGCAAAGTAACAAGTGTGTTTGTACTTCTCAATGATTTAAACCGGACATTGTGCAAAAGCTATTATTACTTATACGTCTCAGGTTGGTTGATGAGCCAAAAGAGAGGAGAGATGCTCAGAGAGATGAGAGATCACATCACACAAGTCCCAAAAATATATGGGATGAAAATGCTAATTAGTTTAAACTCTCTTCTCACACAACACACCGGTGGAAAATAATAAGCAGTTTTGTTTGCTGTTTATTATAGAAAAATGCGGTGTGCTACACGGCACAATGATGGTCATCGTCCACTCCACGCATACATTTTCGCCTAAAAGTAGACGACCGTTGTTGTCTTGTTTAAATTTTTGGTAACTTAAGTAGTTGATGTTCTCAAGTATCCCAAATTTTTTCATGAAGTACCCCAACAGCACCTACAAAAATACTTTTCAGTGAAACAACTAGAGAACCTGTCAAAACTGGTACCAAACCCAAAATAATCTTCTAGCTAACTTTTGACATGACTTATGCGTTTCCTTTTGCCTTTGTCAAAAATACTTACGAGCTGTTTTGCCTTTCATTTACTCACCACTAATCAGTCAATCATTTATTTTCTTATTTACTGCTTGTTTCTCAGTTTTTTAATGAATGGCTTAGGTCAGGTTACTTATTGATATGAAAATAAATTATGAAGAGAAGAAGAAGAATGTGATTCGTTTTGTTAAAAAGCTTAAATATTTTTGACTTTGGGAATTAAGAGTCACAGGGTCCTCTGTAAATCATAATTTAAATTGCATTCGTATGCTCACAAAGTATATTTTATTTGCACATGTCAACTTGCATTATCATCACTTTACCATAATTTTTTACAAAACTTATATTTAAGTAGGCAATTTTCAATGACAATTTTGCAGAAAAAGTATTTGCATTTACATTTTTCAATTTAATTTATTTTATAATTTACTGATAACATGCCAAGCTTAAATATTTGGTTAGTTTGTTGACACAGTCATCATGCATTAAAATTCAAGTTGAAAATGTGATCGCTCTTATTTGGATTTCATATTTTTGTGATGTTTCATGTTTTCAGCATCTTTATGAGATTCTAATGTAAAGTATTTGGCAAACATTGTAAAATCTGCGGAAAGAATGCTAACCATTGCAGTTTGTAAAGAAAAAGAAGAGATTGGATATGAAGTTACTGTAATTTTAATTGTTGTTGTGACTGTGAGCTTTACGTTTGCTTTGCTCATTGAGAATTTATGGACAATAAAGGGTGGTGATCAGATCATACCTTTTTAAAATGAAAACCATTTTTATCCGTTTCTTACGTATTTAATAAAGCATTCCTAAGATTTTCCAAGAGATTGGAATTGCGTCCAAAGTGCCGATAAACAATATTCAAAATATATTTCACAGTGTACTTTTTCATTGCAAAAGTTGTCGTATAGTAGGCAATAAATTGCACTTACTGCTAGATGTAAAGTTGAAAATTCGAATTCAAACAAAAGTAACCTCTAAAATTATCGTAAAATGCTTTTCTGAGTTATTGTAATGCTTGCAAATTATTTTAAAAAGGATTGAGAAGAAAGTTATTATGTGTTTTGGCTGGCTGGTGGTGTGTGTGTGTGGCGGAGGTTGTAAATCTTTCTTCTCAGGTGGACAGGGAAGTCACAGCAAGGAAGACACTTTTAATTCACATTTTAATCAAGAGAAAAAGGGAAGAATTATTATACCCACATGCACAACGTTGAATGTATAATAGAATAATAATGCAATTGTAAAAACTTTCAGGTATTTTAATATCCTTTCTCGTTTACATTTTTACTTATCTTCACGAGAAATAATGTGTGTATGTTGTGAGCTGGCTTGATTTACTTACCAGTTTGCAATAAATACTTAAAGATAAAATTGCAAAAGTGTCAAATATGCCATAAATTTTGAACATTAACTCATCAAAGTAACTAAATCATCGTTAAATTATAAAGTAACGGTAAATGCCTAATGTTCATTTGCTAGTACTGTATATGTACTACGTTAAAGTACAAAAAATACGATAATTTGGATTATACGACTTTTAAGATTGATATGCTTGCATTGATAAAACTACGTGCTAACATAAGATTAACTCATTTATGAAATTCGAAGTAGAAATAATTTTTTTCAAGAATCATTTGATACACTTTTCATCTAGTTCATTTAGTTAGTTTCAAATTACCAATTAAACTCTCTCCGTCCGAAACTCAGCCCAAAGCCTAACTATTGACCTTGTCTAGGTATATTCTAACCTAAACCAAAGCTTGAAATACATAAATCAATTTATCATTTTTACTTTTTTCAACTTTACTGTATCATCAGAGTCGGATAACAAGTTACCATTTAAAACCTGAATGTGATGTGCAAAATGCACACTTTGTGACGTGTAAAGTGATTTAACTGTTGTTCATACCTCATTTTACACCACATATTCTAGCTTCACCTATACTGTCAATTTGAAAGAAACATGACATGTGAACAGCCCCAATACATCTCATCGCTCAAACATGACTCCGAAAAAACAACTTTTACACGAAAATGCTGTTTCAATTATTCAATAAAATATTTTCCTTCAAAGAAAGCATAAAAAAGAAACGAAACAAGAAGTATAATCATTTAACAAATTCCTCAATTCAATAATTCACTTGCTGGTTATATTACTTCTAGTTTGTGTGATTCCGTGAGACATGCGATATTTACATGCAAATAATTACCAGAGAAAGAATGTCTGTGCCTTGAATACTGATTAAGCCACGGAATATAACTCACTATTCTTCTGACCAGTGACCAGCAGAGATGACATGCATAACATTAAACCATTGTAACTTTACATTATATTGTTAGAACTATGTTGTGGTGATTGTTGTTTGAAGATGAACCCACTACATGGCACACACAAAACTCTGATGTAGGTAACCCAACTTTTTAAGAATGCAAAAAATGGTGCGATGTGCGGTTTTTTTGGTTTGGTGTGTCGGTCGTACTTACATTTGACGGTCTGTTTTTGTTTTCTTCATTAATGACTTTTTTATGTGTAAACTTTGACTTCCTCCACAATCTACTAAAGCACCTGTATGAAACTCCCATTTTTAAAAATTTTCTAAATTGACCATTGCAGTCGCCACTGCCACCATCCTCATCTCATCATCATTATAATATCCAAGATGATGGCGTTGTGTCAAAGGAAGATAAAGAAAAAAGGAATAAAAATTCAAATGAATAGCAATATTTTGTTTGAAATTTAATAATAATCTCCATATCTGGCTCTGGGCAGGATCACCATTATTTTCATAAAATTCAATTAAACAAAAATATAATAAAATATTTTCTACTTTGCTTATAAATTTTTAAAAAAGAAGACGAGCAAGAGATGTGCATGTTGTTAGTTTGTTTCTAGTGGGCATATGAAACAATAAAAGGAAGGATAAAGAAATAAAAATCTGTGTTTTTTTTGTTTTCTCCTTTAGAACAAAAAAATGTAAAAAGGATTGCATATAAATCTGTCCATCTATGTACCGAATGAAGTATTTACGTACAACAACATCTCATATTTTTTCCGTTTTTCCAAAAAAGGAATAATCCATAGACAAAAAAGAAATTTTTGCGTGTAATCCTTAGAAAATAATAATTCTTTATGCATATTCGTTTCTCTCCTCATACCGTCATCCTCATCGAGGAGATGATCATTAACCAATTAGAAAGATTGTGAGTTACGGCCAAAATCACTGCATGGGCGACTATGAATCATTCAATTGTTTATGTATTTTCAAACGGACAAATGCTTCTTTTGTGAACTGTAAAGGCATGTTTAGCGTGAGAATAACTCAAAGTAAGAAACGTGAAAACTGCCGGTGCATGTGTCATGTCATGTGAGTATTGTGTATGCACGTATATGAGAGAAAAAGAGTGAGAAAGATGCAATTGCACACGGAATTTGTCCGATGATGAATCTTTTTGATTTTGATGAAGTATGTGACATTTTGCACATGAATTTGACTGAAAAAGGCAAAAAGTAATGATGGTGTTTGATAGAAAATTTTAAACATTGTAATAATGGAATTTCTTGATTTCCCACTTTCATTGATGATGTCATACAATTGTTTTAAATTATTTTTTATCAATAATTTGCACAAATCAAATTTCCAAAAAGTTTTCAAAGACGATTTTCTTCAAATAAGCAAATTTCAAATTTAGAAGAAACATCACATATTTTCGTTGCATTAATAAAACCAGATTAGTCTAGTCTAAGAATGAATTTCAATTTAAATGTAAAATGCATTTTAATGTGCAGAACCTACAAATAAAAATAGTGCCGATCACCGGATCATCCCCATACCGTATCACATCATTAATAAACACTAATCATGATGACAATCAAGATCTAGGCGATGTAGGCGCACAGTACCTATAAGATATTTTCAAGACAAGATAAAAATTTACGACGGTGACGATTGGAAATAATATATTATGATAATGCTAACGATGACGGTGATGACCTTGCAATAAAACGGTATGAAAGTCAAGGTAGAATGCCGATGTTGCAACAGTCAAACTGTTAATTTTTCAACGATTTTGTTTGATTATCAGTTTCTTTCTGTTTATTTTCATGATCAGTGAGCATCAGAACGAGCGTAGTAGCACAAACTATCAAACTAAAATAAAAAAAGTGGAGTACGTATCAGTTTTATTTTTTACATGCGTTAATATAAATTTTTAATTCTTCTATTTTATCATTAACTTTGGTGCATTTGTACTCACACTTCTCGCATTAAACACCAAATATAAAGCGCACAGTCATACTTTAACCGCTGAACGTATTTTATAACTGAACTTGGTTGAATGAATCAAGTTAGTTCTTCTTAACTGATTTTGACAAGACAAGACAATAACAGTCACAATAAAAGCAGTAGCAGAAGTTGTAGTAAATACAGAACATACCACAAACATTAAATACAAAACGAGTTGTTGTTCTTACATAACAGTTCATTCATTAAGATAAGCCATTTTATAGTCAAAATACTCATAAAAATAGCATAAAAATACATGCACAAAATCCTACCACAATTCTCTTCGCTTGATTCATCCGTTAGATAAACAGATAAGTATATATGCACTCATAATATATCGAGCAATTAAGATGGGGTTATCCGTTTTAAAAAGAAAAAAAAAGTTTCCCATAAAAGGGAACAATTTAGCTTTTTTTATATAACCAGATATTATATTTAGGTATGTGTATGCGACTTTGGTTGATAGTATGATTTATTATCACTTGTAGAGCAAAATATATATTTATTTTTTAGTTATTAGTGTTCATTCTTTTAGCTCAATTGCTTCTTATCTCAATGACCCCTCTACTCTTGTTTTATCTAATGGCGTGTTTTGACGGTGTGGGTGGATGGATAGTGGTGGTGTGGTGCAAAACTATCAGTTCAGTATCCTTCAAAACAATTAAAAAAGTTTAAACGCTCCGTGTTATCTTAAAGGTGCGTAAAAGTAATATATGGTGATACTAACATTGAATATATATCGTATATTGTGTTTCTGTAATATAGACAGTAAATAAGTAATATAACTGAAAATATTATTTTTTATTTATGATTTTATCTCGTAAAAGTAGACACAAAAGAGGACTTTAATTCTACTTTAATTACAGAGAGGCTAATGACTAATGACAATACAATGAACAGTGGAGTAGTGGTGGCGAAGAGTAGGGAACCTAAATTGATTAGCGAGAAGGGCATCTGATTTGACTACATTTGTACACGTGAAATAAAGCTAAGTCTAGTCTGAATTGAGAGACATAACTATAGGTAATAAAATATTTCTTCGTACTACATATGTAAAAGGGCATAAATTGAAATTGTAATCAATGTATTCAATGTATTTACAATGGTAAAAATGGAAAACAATTTCCCAGATACTTTTTAATTTTATACGAACAAATCGTTATGCATGCAATCTTACTACAGGAAAAAACCTCCAAACTATTTTGTTTGACAATATATGACACATTATTTAGTGCGTAAAATATGATAGAAAATTAGAAGAATTTGAAAGGAATGAATTATGTGTGTAAAACTTGGTATATTACATCTCATTAAGTTATAATTAGTGATTAAAGACTGTTTATTTTTGTAAGAAAAAAAATCTTCACTAATGTTGAATATTGTTTTCCCTTCACAGTCATCGAGTCATCTAACCAAATGAATTCTATGTTTAAAATGCGTACAAAACACCAGAAGAAATTTTTAGCCTATAAAATGTTGGATAGTAAGTAAGTAATTTAGCATTTTATTGAATATCAAATCAATTTGATATAGAAAGTTTAAAATTGCAAAGTAAATATACATGATTTCTACAATTCAGTATTCACATTATAAGCCTCAGAGTCAAAGTAGCACTGTTACAGTAGTAGCCACCTTTTATATCAAAATAATATACCTGTAAAGATGACGAATGACAAAACATTAAATCGCAACAGTAGTAAAATACAAATCTGTACATATTTTGTACTCATTTTGTTTTCTCGCATTTATTTAGTTTTATTACACTTGTAACAACCGCATTGCTTTGAAACAACAAGAAAAGCTTCTCTTCTTCTCCACTTCTTCTACCGCAATCACTTTAAACTCCAACCATCGCCAACAGCGCGATAAAGTAAATGTACTTTTGATGTTTTGCGTTTCTCGATGATGTTGATGACAATGATTTTTCATCATCAGTCATACAAATGCAAATAAACATAAAACAACATCACAATGTTGTTATATTTTCCATTTGTATATTTGTTATTGCATTTAGCGAATAAGCAGAAATAATACCTGTATAAACATTTAAGTAAATACCAATCAAACACACAACAATATACAGATATTCCTGTTATCTAAACTCTGCTGAACTCATCGTCAGTCAGTCAGTCAGTCAAGCAATAACAAAAAGAGAAAAAATGTAAAGTTAAAATATATGTTTTTTCATGTTTCAATGCACTTCATCAACAAATTCATCATAAACACTGTTAGCTACCACTGAAATCTGCAATTTTCAACAATAAATGTGACGACAACTGTTGCTCCTGCTGTCATCGTTTTTTTCTCTTCATTTTCATACGCATCCACCTGACTCAGGAACGATACGAGAAAAACTTTTTTTTCTTCAAGACATTTGCTGATTTTGACTTGCTGTCTATTACGGAATGACTTCTTTAGTTTGTAATAATATAGAAGTGGGTTTTAAATTTTTAAAGTACCAGTCTCTAAAAACGACAAAACAAAGCATCTCAAATGAACCATAAGAGAAACAATAGCGAAATTGGCAATAATAATCATACTTCATTCCTTTCCTTCTACGACAAGCACTTATTCGAATATTCATCCATTCATTCAGAAAACGTCTTGAGAACCAAAAAAATTATGTTATTAAGTTTTACTCTTAAAACTCCATCCAAATAAGCACCTGTTCTTTGTCTTCTCTCAGTCCTCTACTGCTACAGTACACCTGTTCATTTTCAAACTAATTTGCTCTTGTGTTATTATTCTTTTTTTCTTCAACAGCTAACATAATATTTTCACAGGCTTATTAAAAATCATAAATGGAATTTACGATAATATTCAGAAAGTAAATGGGAATATTGATGGGTTGCCTATACGGTCGCTTAATGGATTGATTGGCGGTATGGCGTGTGATGTGTGTATGAGTAGGCGGATCTCAGACGTTTTTATGTGTTTTTATTTTATATTGGTTACTGTTGAAGAAGTCGAATATATAGTACATGCTCAAAAGTTTCTTCACAAAATATAATAATTGAGTTAAGTGAGAGATTAACAATAATTAGTATTTAGATAGCAGAACAAGCAAAAGATTGGTTCTTCCACATTTTATTTAGAAAGGTAAAAATAGACAGAAGAAAAGAGAAGTGGCTCATTTGATCAATTTTACCACCAATTTGGTGCGATATCGTTAAGGCTGTAATGGCGTTACTCTTTGATGATTTTGGGGTGATGCCCCAATGGTCTTCATTTTTTATCAAGTGGCACGACGACGGGTGCCTACTGCCTACCTATTTACTTTAGATTTACTGCATCTGCGTACATACTGTAGTTATCGGCCTTTTTCATGTTCATGTTACGATGTGCATGGACACAAATTACTACACAAAAAAGCTACAAATAAAATATTACATACAACAACCATCAAAAAAATGCATTGAACTTAAAAAAGAATATGTAATCTCTCAGGACGTAATGAAACAATAAATAACTGCATTTATTTCTGAGTGTTTGAACTTGAACAATATGACTTGCTATTTGATCCGCCCCCGCAAAAAACGAGCCTATACATTCATCTAATACAAGTTAATTCGTTTCGCTTCTTCTTTTGTACATTTTGATTGTTTTTGCTTTAACTCGCGTAGGTATTAAAGTCTTTTTTGTATTAATTTAAGATTGGCCTTAGTAAAAGCATAAATCACATTAAGGTAACACTCATGCTAAACGAGCTTACACTTAAAATGCAAAAGCTCATTATAAACTCACTGTATATAAGACATGAAAGCAAGTTACCTTTATTCACCGGAAACCAAACAATAACTTAAAATTTAAAAATTATCGATGGTCTTTTTGCCAATCATTTTGCAGTGAATATAGAGTTGAATATTTGAACTATGCAAATCAATATACAAAGTGATGCCGGACAGACAGACAAAATACTCATGCAGATAACTCCCTTATTAAAATACTCCCAACACACTAAATATTAGTTACGTGCGTAATAATTTAATGTGCGCAAAGTTCAAAGTCTTTTTGGTAAAAGGTGCTGTTTTTTTGCTTTGTTTAGTTTGCTTACTAGCAATTGCAAAATATTTGTAGATAAAATAGTTTTGCCATCACAAATTTAATTCAAATTCCATGCTCCTTTGTGAATGCATATAATGCCAAAGCACATTCCGTTTTAGTGATTAGGATTTGTAGTTTTTTTGCAAACCAATTGCCGAGAAAATTTCTCACGCTTCTCCTTCTCTTCAGAGACGATATAACAAACAGCTCACAAACAAAAGCTATTTTACAGGACGAAATTTTTGCGAGAGAGAACTTATAACTCGTTACGCATGATCCCAACTATTTAGCTCAAATGGAATGTTTGCATGTGCCTAAAATGTTAGCACTAACTACTGTACTGGCTATTATCACTGCTAATAACTCCAATAATGGAGTGGAAAACGAAGCAATTTTATTATTTGCTGTTGCCCAGTAAGATTGAATCATTTTAATCTTTTTTGCGCTGTGTTTGTGACTCCCACTAAGGCGCCATATATATTATGAACTCTTTTTTTCACTCATTATCGTCATCACTGTAAAAATAAATGAAAAATTGCCGTTGATTATCAGTCGTTAGTGTAATTTTAAATACACATTTATTTACACGCATTCTTCAACATTTATCTATTTATCGAGCGAAGAAAAATAATGATCAACTTTTTAAAAGTAATTTCGCACTTTCAGATTTAGCTTAATTTTTTTTCTTCTTTTTAAAAAAATTGCAAGAAATTTATCCCTTTCTATTTCAGAACTAGTCCTGTAAACGCAGACCAATTGAAGTCTTTACCAAAAAAAAGCTCCGGGCTACATTCCTCTGTCATCCCACATCAATGAAATGACTCAACTTTAACTCAATTATTGCTCTTTTACTCTAATTTAGTTTCTCAAAGTAATATTTTCATAATTTCTGTCTAAACAGCCCTCCTCCTCCGAGGGTCAATACATACCAAGATAGCCAGAAAACTAGATTACATTTCTTCATTAATTATTATTACATTTTGCTATTCTTTTAAAAATTTCAAAACAAATAAAAATGTATGCATAATAATGAGCTTATCGCAGCTCATGCCTAAAATAAACGTGCACCGAACCACACCAAAAAAGAAATGAAAATTATGATTACCTAAATCTTTTAGCCTTGTGGGCTTTATATTTTTGAGAAATATAGTATCCTCCTTCTATCAACATTCATCATTTATCTAGGCATCTTTTATGAATCGTGTTATGTGATCCTCATAGCACTACAGCAGCACCATAAGCAAATATAATTTGATAACTTTGATTAAAAAAAGCAACGAATCGACAGTAAAACTTTAATGATGTACTGTTATCATTATAATTTTAGGTATCTTCATTATTGTTTCAACCTCTCTCTCTCTCTCTCAGTCTATCTTTCTTGAGAATAAAAATTGAATGAAATCAGTAGAAAATCTAATAATCTTGTTTAAAAAATCAGCAAAATTGATGGAAATATTTTTGCTTCAAGATTAAGATTAATGGTGAAGCAAACTATTATAAATGTACACACACAACTACACAACGCCCACTACTTTGACCACCACCACCAGGATAACTTGACCATCACGATTACAATTCATTCATAATTCACTTTTGTTGCTCTCATCGTCATCGTCGTGTCCACTGCCTTCATGCTCTTTTTCAAAAATACTCTTTCATTTTCATTATTAGGACTTGGGACATTAGGAGTGTAGTCCACTTTCAATTATTTTACAAGCAAAACACTATTTTTGGTATGCGTTCATTTTCATGCACGCAGACTTAATGCAATATGAGATAATGAAATATTTAAATAGGTAATCAACCCATTAAAACATTGTTATTATGATTTATAGCAAAAACCATAATTCTTTTTATTCTTTCGTTCATTCAATTAGTGTTCATTTTAATGTAATTTGTGTTTGTTTTGCTAACAATCTTCTGGAAGAATTTATCCATGAAGCAATTAATTTTGGCAAAGACGTAAAAAAGGAAATGAAATATCATATTTACGTATACATATCCCACGCACTTTACAGACCTCTTTTGTTTCTTGTTATTTTTAGACTGCCCCTTGCCCCTGTAAATACGCTGGCTATCATTATCATTATTGCCATAAACTGTTTTGTTTGATGGTTATCGAAAAAGGAAAAATGATATTGCACATATTGCTTATATGCGCACATGCAAATTAATCTCAAGAACACACACACAGAAGTGGTTTTCAAGAGCATTTTTTTACTTCTCTGTAATCTCTTTGTTGAAATTTTGGAGTTTAGACAGTTTAGAGTGTAGAGGAACACACACATTAAGACAAAATACCTACAAGACACAGGTAATAAAAAGGTGTTTCAAGTTAGTCGTAAAGTATGCCTAAATTGCCGTTTTTATTACCTTCATGGCAATCTCCAGATCCTCCATAGGTATTTCCCTCATGTTGGCTGAGCTGTTTTGTTGATGAAACGATGACGGATATGTGAAACTATCACCACCACCCCCAAAAGAATCACCACCTTCACTACTATTCACACCTCCACCAACACTTTTATGATTACCACCACCTCGGGCTACTATATCCCGTCGTTGTTGTGGTGGAGGATTCGCTTTGGATTCTGGAATTTCAACTTGTTGAAAAACCGATGAGCTCCACACACTGTTCACTACAAACATGAGAATCGTTTTTTGAATGAAATCAATTTTACAAATTAAAAATTGGCTGCTGAAATTTGTATTTTGTTTTCAAAGAAAATTATCTTGAGTAAAAGTCGTAAAACCAATTGCAAGTTTGGATTAACCCATTATTGAATCGTTTAAGTTTTTAAAAGCAAAATTTGAAGATGATTTTTAACTGATACTATTCCAAATCCAATAACCGCAACAATTGTGCGTTTCTTTTTTCCGCTGACAACAATGATGTGAACTTGACAAACAACTACTGCTTAACCGCTCATCCACAAAATAATTCGCATCCAACACAAATCTCTGCTACTACCGCATTAGCTACTTTTTGTTTCTTTTTTGTTGAACAAAGAGATAAACTCAATCAATTTGACAGGAAATGCGTGTGCTGTTGTTACTTCTGCACAAAATTGGTAATGTAATACCTTATACAAAATATTTTATCATCCTCAAGATATCAACAAGCTTAACTCAACTTATTGAACATCCACAAAAAAATATAAACTATCTTCCTCTGGCTATGTCGCTGTCACTTGAATCATTCATCCCATAAAAGACAACCCCAGCAAACCACACAACAACAAGTAGTCACAAAAATACAAAAAAAAACGAGCGAAGAAGAATAAACCGAGGAAAAAAATAAAGAAAAACTGCTCACATGAATGATTTTTATAAACTGGCGAATAGGTGTGTGTTTACTGAGAAAGGAACGGATATATAATATAATTTTGATTTAAGATGAGCTCAAATGGTAAGTTGACAGTGAAAAATATCTTTTCTCCTCTTCTCAGCAGGACCACAACTCTTCGTTTCCACTCCAGCACGTGTGACGATAAGGAAATGCGCCAAGTGATCAATTTTGTTCATCCGCAACAAACAATATCAAAGATGGATTGGATTGTAGTTTGGTATTAAATCAAGTTGCTTCCTCATCCCAAAAAAATCATGCGAGCCTCTTCACAGCTAACATGCGTAAATGCTAAACTGAAATCCTTTTATTACGTTCGGTTTAGAGTTTAGAGATAACTTGAATGTAACGTTTTCTTTAGTCGCGTTCGTTAGTGGCTCCCACCAAAAACAACACTGCGGTACGGACCGTAAAGACAAGACCAATATCAAAGACCATCACAACAATCCATACCACTTCATCTGTAAAAAAAGGCAAATGATGTTACTCACACACTATTACAGACTCTAGCAGACTCTCTCATGATGATATATGCACAATCCACATATAATAATAGGCAAGTACTCATCAAGTACATTGCATTTTAACATTTTTATTTGCAGCAGCAACAAAAAGCATTGTTTCACTTTGTTGTGTTCTGTGTGCTGCGCTGGCATGCCATGTTCTGTTTCAGTGAGTCTATGTAAAAAAGTAAACTCTTTTTTGCACGGTACACACAGCATCAAAAGTAAAATAACTTCACGAAGTCATATAATAAGTGTATAGACAATTTAACTTGTATACGTTGTTTGTAGTAATGTTGGATGGGTCAGAGTCGGGCGCTGCCCCGTCTTTACGCGCTGCTTCATCCATCCTTTCATTCTCTTTTTTTTCTCTTCTATTTAACTTCACTTAACTTATTATTACTACTTACCTATTACTATTATGATTATTTTGACGTACAACTGACGGATAGAGAAGGACTGCGATATGTAATATTGCGAAGAAAATATGGATACTTTATATTATTATTTTAGGTATCCTTCTTGTTTCATCCTTCGTTTTTCATATTTTCTTGATACGGTAAAAACTTCTCTACTTGGCTGCAAATATTGCCATTGCATGCATCACATGCACAATAATTTTTATAACGTACAAAATGCTGACTTGATGAGTATGAATTGAAAATACTTCAATTTTCAAAGGGTTAAATAGTGTGCAGGCAGTAGAGCAGTCAAAATTCTTATATTTATCCAACATGCCATGCCATTTTCTCTTCATCATCATGATACAATATATAAACTCACGTTGCAATTTGCAACAGGTGTTGTGTATATGTGCTTGACTGAGATGAAGCGGAGCAGTGTTTTATTTCTTCTTCTTAGTCTTCTCATATTCAATGCTAAAATAATATTATTGCAAACAAAATGCACTGTTATAGTAGAAAACAAGCGAGAAGAGCAAATATGTACAGAAATCTACATACTAACTATGCACCGCCAAACCGTTTTTCTCTACTTCTTTTCATTGCATGCAAATATCTCCCAATTCCCAATTCCTTTAGCACGGCATCTCCTCACAGCTCATCACTTCAACTCACTCTTTTTACTTACTGCACTACTTGTTACAATAATAATGAGAATCTCTGCTTGTGTTAATGCAAAGCAATAAGCAATTGAATATATTTAAAAAGAAAACTGAGGTGCTCTGTATATATTAGAATAAGATTACTTTTTTATTATTATTTTGTTTGGTGAATGCAAAAAAAAATTAACTTACAGTAACAGCATCTTCGTCATCACATCAATAGGAATGCACATGAATATTAAGTCTTCACACGTTTCATATACATCTAACTACTACTTACTATATAAATTCTATTAAAAGTTTTTAACTCCTTTGAGGTTGAGGATACAAACAAACAAATTACTTAACAATAAGTATGTGGAGAAAAAAAGAGTAACTTTTTAGCAAAAAAAGGACAAATTTGTGAGATAAACGGAACAGCTACCGTGCAGAGTCTTTTTATGCCA